>OX419346.1:3080230-3102730 GCA_948470475.1 Galaxea fascicularis
GGGGTTATCGCAGAATCAAAACAAAGCTTGTGTGAGATATACTTCACACCACTGAGTTTTACGCGAAGCAAACAGCGAAAGGTAAGACAACTGTTACCCTCTAAAAGCTATTTATGACGACGTAGCCTGCGAATACAGCCGCCTCTCATCGCTCCCGGCCCCCTCGATGATAGGCGGCTGTATTCGCAGGCTAATGACGACGTCCTTTTTGCCTGGTTAACTTAGCTGTGGGAGCGTTTTGTTATTCCGTGCACAGATCACCTTAACTGTGTCAAATGATCACGTTGGTCATACGTTCGGTAGCTTTCATTAGCCTCTTACTGCGTTTCGGATCTACTTTGATGGTTTGTTAAAACAGCCGCAGATCCAGGGAACGTTTCTAGCGACAAGGGGCGAAAAATATTACTGTCTACCGACAAAACGAGGAAAAAAATTCCGACTACCGGCAAATAAATTCTAACCGACAACCGACATGGTCCGACGTTATAGGGTTAAGCAAAAAACCCTCTAAGGGATATTTCTAGGCTCTTTGTAATGTTTGTAATGACTGTTTAAAGAGTTGTTTTAATCAGCTAGAAAAATTTGATCTATTCGGATTTCTTAGTTGAAGTGCCCGAAAATTTTAGGGAATGAAATCTTCATTTTAGAAATGGCTGCTGAATGTTACCTTCGAAGAACTTCTCTGCGAACTATTTGCTTAGCCGAAAATGCTAGGCGACCTTTTCAAGAGCCAAATATTGCAAAAATATCCCTTCCGAAAATCTAAGGGTCTATTTTCCCCTGGATTTCTCTGGTTGCGAATCTTTTAGGTGATGTTTTAGTTTAGAAATCATTAACTTTTGGAAATGCATTATCCCAAAGTCTTAGAACGGGTAGACTCTCCCGAACAGATATATATTTCATCGAAGTTTCTCGTTGGGTGCCTGTGACGAGACGCTCTACTGTTGTATTTTCATAGCGCCCTGTTTGTTTATGCGGTGAACGAGTGCACCGATATTGATACGTATGGCAGCGAAATTTCTGGCAAAAAGCTCAAAGAAACCCCACAGTAAAGCCACGAGAACCGTTGAATAATTAACAATTATTGGATGAGGTTGAGCATGATAGCGATAATTATCAAGGCCAAAGTTTGTGTATAAAAATAAAATAAAATAAAATAAAATAAAACTATTGTCTGTAGGTATGACGTCAATTCTACATATATAAAAACTATGGTCTGTAGGTATGACGTAAGAGAAACAGAGCTAGCAAGAATTAGCTGCGTGCTTATAGCCAATCAAAGTCGAGCTGGTGACACCAATGTATAATAATAAGTATTTGTGGTTGTCTTGGGAAAAAAAAGACACTCGTATCTAACAAAATTGTATCCCAAGGGCTAGAGTGGGCGTTTCGCTTTTTGTCTAATTTACCCTCCGGTTCTCTTGAATTGATTTACTTCGATGCCCTGAATCGACAGGAAAGCAAATTCACATTCAAAATTGGTCTTGCAACAATCATGGCTAGCGCATCATGTCAAATGAATTGACTCAAGCGTGAAAAACGTTAATTCGGCATAAATAGCACGGATTTCTGTGCCTTCCCATGCAACAACGACTTTAGTATAAGCTGTCGATCAGTTTCTTCTTTTCTTTCAACACGATCCTTGGTTATCAGAACAACCATGAGTCAATATTAAAAAAAACTGAACTAGATAGAACCTAGATGTAAAGCTGCAAGAACTAAGAAGAATGTGTAAATTTGCAGCAAAAAGATATTAATGTCAGACATGTTGTTTGCATTAGCATTAAGGTCTTGGCTCAAAACAATTAATGAGTTGGAGGTTTCTATGGAAAATTTTCATTTACAGTCTACAGCAAGAAAGACAAGAATCATATTCGTAAGGGTTTCAAAGACAACAATCAACCAAACCTGACTATCAGTATAGCACAGCGAAAGCGAACTTGAGGGCAAGATTTCCACACATCCCCGTACATTAATTATACATACATTTTGTGACTCAAACTAACTGTTTTTGGAACAGGGTTAGTATGACAGTGATGATTATGTATGGGGCTGTATGGAAATCTTTCCCTTCAGCTGTACCTTCAATCCGCCTGTTGTTGTAGTTCGCCACGCGAGACTAAGAAGCAGAGAGGTAATTTCCGAATCCGGTTCACTATTCTCTTCAAACTGCGAGGTCCACGTGCAAACACTGCAATTTCGTTCAGATATCAGTTTTATTTGCATATGACTCATTTTCATGAGCCTGCAGCTGACCTCGCTCCGATAAAGAGGCGCAAAACATTTCTCGGAATAACAGCTCCAAAAATTTTAAGTCTTTTCATTTCCGATTTCACAAAACGCATCAGGACATTAAAATAACCAAGAACTTCGTTGCACCGTTTATTCATACCTTTTTTTAACGAAGTCAAAAACGCTGTTGATATTTGGCTAATGTTGATGTCACAAAACATCAAGGGCAGCTAACGCTTGTTTAAGAAAATGATATTTTCTGCCTCGCTGTTTTGTTGTCATTTTTGTAGGTCTGTGAGGATTAAAACATGGTTTTGGGAGAAACATTGCTCTTGGCATTCCTGGCCACAACTTTGGTGTTACTGGGAGTTTCTGCTCACGGGCTGTTCGCGTCAAATCAGAACCCCATTATCGAGATGAGAAAACTAGAAGACAAAATGATGGAAAAATATGGCTGGGCCCCGTCTGTCCCTTACAACCCATATTGCTGAATCCACGGACGCCCAGCAACGGCATTTTGACTTACAGGTGTAAATGCTGCAAAGGCCAAGTCACTTGGACTTGAAGTGGAGCTGATGTATGGTGTACTTGGACAAAACCTTTGAGTTTTTCAACTCGGCCAGTGCTTGATTGTAGTTATAAATGCATTTAACTTTATTCTCTTACATATTATTCAAGAGCTGGGCATTTTGATGTCACCTAGCCAGTAGCTAACGGTAGCTGTATACTGATTAGGTTCTGACAAATTTGTAATGCATGAGAATCAGTGAGTGTTCACTTAATTACCGCGAGTGACTGTAGTATACTTAGGTCGCAGTGTTGAGGGTAGCATGACTGTGGATAAGTGCGATACAGCATTGTGTCACCGCCTTTGATTTATTGATACACTTCGGTAGTAAAACATTTTCAGAACTGATCCTGAAATGATATTTTTTTTCCGACTTTTTCGGGAGAGATAGTTAAGTAACTAAAGTTAGTTCTAATTAATTCATGAAATCACTTGCCACACTGTTTGATTGAAAACAATCAGTTCTAGCTGACTGTATTTAAATAGAAATTCACGAATTGCTCTTGTTTGATATAAAAGACGTTATCCGGTTGTTGTTGTTTTCTCTTTTTGGGATTTCACTGAATTTCCTAAATTTTATTTAATTGTTTTTCCGTTTTTTTTCTCTTTTTTTCCTTTCTGGAAAACCTGTCCTCAAATCCTTGAACGGATTAACTGAGTAATAGCGGTTTGTGCACCGTGCTATTTTTTACACTTCCAAGCTCAACATCTACTTCTCAGTGACAACCTGGTTACATTTATTTCTCTGCTTAATTGTCCTTTTGTCTGTGGATATTTATTAAACGCCCTTGGTGATCTCCACAATATCCATTTCACGTTCTACATTCCAGGGACCAAGAATCATTAATTTTCAAACATATCGTATTTTCTCCACACAAAATTCCACTACATTTCACCAGGGAGGGCAAAATAATCCGCGAGCAGGACTGATCTGCGGCAGCGATTTGCTTTACAGAGATGGCTGGCTTTCGGCTATGGCGACTTCTCATCATTTCAGTTTACATATATTTAACTTTTACCATCCTTGCTTAGAATCCGGCTCTTTTGTCTTCATTGAAAATATGCTCAATTAAAGACAGATTCGAAAAAAAATGGCTAATATAAAAAACACAGAATGAACTGTATTCATGACGAGTTACGTGGGTGTGAGAGAGAGGGCATGGTACTGGCAGATGCTCGACTAAATGCGTTACAAAATAATGTTTTCTCTCCCGGGGGCGTTTATCTTTCTTCATCAGACTATCCGAAATCGTGTTAAGCGAAAGAAACTATAGAGTGATCAATGATCATATCAGTTTAATGAAACAAAAGAAATTATTTGCATAAAAATAGAGTTAAATTCCCAGAGGGTTAGCTCGGGTACTCCCATAGAGTGTGTTCACATAACGTCATGGCGGCCATATTGGAGGAGTAACCCGTCTTCCGGGAATTAAACTCTATTTTTATGCAAAATCTTCCTTTTGTTTGGCCGCTGGTCACGTGAGCGAACACCCTCTATATGGCTGCCGTTCCTTTGTTTCGGTACACCTTCAACATGGCCGCTGTGACGTCATGTGAAACGCAACAGATAAAGGAGCAGTGTCTCATTGATTGCGGACTTTAAAGTGCCTATCACCCCCACCTATTGATAATAAATTCCGATAATTTATGTCTACCAAAGATGCTCTGTGAAGAAATAAACCTTATTCTGCCCTTTGACTTCTTTTTTTCCGCCATTTTGAATTCAAAAAGGAGCAATCGAAAGCCTGGGAACTAACTAGCTTGTAACGTCAACCCGGTATCTTTACCTTGCTCAACAGAAGGAAATATGCTGGGAAGGTGTGTGGCTGGGGGATGTTCTGCCTTTCCAGATGTGCAGAAAGGTATAATTCTTCACGCTATACCTTTCTTCGGTGATGCCCGTCCCGAGGCGAAAAAACGTAGAAAGAACTGGGTGGATATATCCAGGGATATAGACATATATATGTGTTCAACGGGATCGGCCGAATACATGTGAAGGCGCCTCTCGGTCATGAGTGATCCTGGAGCACAGCAGCCAAGTCAGATGTTTTTGAATTGGATAAAAGCCAGACCACAACACCGGGAATTCCGTGCCCTACTCTTTAAGAATAGTGTGTGGGTTCTTTAACGTACCACAGTTATTTGCAACGAGGGTTGTAAGGCGGGACCTCCGGCTTATAGTCCTTGTCCGAGAAGACTTGAAAGTCTAACCATTTGCTGATGTAAGTACAAAGGCAACACTTTCTACTCAGTTATTTTTAAGACCCTGAGTGTTGGTCCGGCCAGAGTCGAACTTACGACCTCCTGCATGACAGCCCGATGCTCAACCAACTGAGCTATCGGTGCGCTGTACGGTATAGTTGTATTCTGAATCAACAGAGTAATCGCTTATCTCGGAGTCGGATTGACTTTCAGACATTTTGTCAGCCAAAATCGTTCGCCTCGGGTGGATTTCTCACTGAATCGCTTATAGTTTTAGTTGTTCGTATGTTGTGGAGATACGGGGTGACGTCACAACTGATACTAGTGCCAGACTTCTTTGCGCGCGGTTTTAGCTTCGAAAACCTTGATTTCGATTGCGTTTTAAAAATCACAGAGCGCTTCAAATCCAGTTTTTTTCTTTGTTATTGCTTTTTTACCATGTCTACTTTTCAGAAAAAAACAAACCGGCTAGGGGTGATAGGCACTTTAATAGCTGTGGCGTCAATCAGCAGAATGCATTATAAACGACTAAATATTGCTTATATTACACTTCCAGTTCCACCCTCAGTGTATTTCCCCGAGCAAATATAGCTTTTTAAAATTCTAGACGAAATCCTCAAGTGCTGCAGTAACACTAATGAAAACTGTCAAACAGCACTTTTATCGCGATGTCCGAAGTGGTGATGTTTTTAATTACGATGTGAAAAGCTGCCAAAAAACTAACGTCAGTGTTTCAACATCGAATTTTGCCATTTGTTACTTACAACAGATTGTTATTTTTTAAAGTAAAGACACAAAATTGAATTTCCTGGTAATCAAGTTGCATGTGACAACAGAACATGGTAAATACCTTGTATTTCAAACTCAATTAATTCGAGAAAATCGACACATCACTATTTGTAAAAACTGCATTAAAATTAGTGAAAATTTTGACAGGTATATTTACTCTTCAAAACGCCAGGCTGCGCTTTATTCGACTGCACTATTAAAGTTGTCTTGCATAAATAAAGAGCATCTTAAATGACAATCTCCATAAATTCATTCAAACGCTTATGACTGTGGATAGCATAATACATGCTAAACCATTTTGGAGGAACTACACATAAATAGAAGCAAAGGAAGATGAGATGGCTAAGCTTTACAGGTAATACAAAATAGGTGTTTTTCGCGGGATTAGGGACACGTGGCCGCGCGGAGAGGAACACTTATGAGCAAGTCGAGCAACAGTAATTTTATACACTGCACTTAGAATCAACAATAACTTTTCGACTTCGAAAGTTCTAGCCACTAGCAATATATATACTTGAAAAACGCGCTTTTCTTATAATAAGAGTATCGACGCTAAAATAAAGAAATCGCATGGTAGCACAAAGATAATCAGAATGATTTTCACGAGAACATAGCTCACCGGGGAGGCAAAATGTTTGTTTGGCAGTCGTAACTGCTGTAGAGCTCTGACTGTATAGTGCAATAATTTCCATTATTTTAAAGTGAAACTGATGTGATAATATGTCGGCTAAATTGCAAAATGTCTGACAGAATCGCAACTGTGCTATGCAAGACGTTTGGGGAAAAACAGCTGTTGGTTTTAAGAAAGGACTCCTTGAAACCCTCCCTGTCTCCTTCGACTTGAAGCTCAGATGGAGTCGATATTTTTTCATAACATTGAACATTCAAATGAAAACCGTTGAGCCAGCGATTGTCTATTCTTTAGTGCTTTTTCCGCCATACTGTTCAATGTTTTGCCAGATAATCTTTGTCAGGGGAAGAAGTCAAGGCCTTTAAATGAAAGCTACTAATGATTTTCTATTATTATTATTATTATTGTTCAAGTTCTGTTTCGGTTGTCAGTGCTCTGAGTTAAGATTGGCCTATGGACGAAAACTCGAATTCAGTTGTCACTAGCTATTCAAAAGAAAAGTCTTGCAGTGTTAAATCAGTTATGCCGACCGTACGGAGGTACCCCGCGGCTATATCGTAAACATTGGAGTCTGTGATTCATGCCCTTATTTTCGACTTTTCAATTTGAGGAACAACATCAAGTTGTTCTTTTCTGTAATGTAGTTAGCATACCGCAATGTGGGTGTATACTTCAAAGATGTTCCGGCTAACTTCGAATATTTGGTAGGAAACGAGATCAACTTTCAAATAAAAGCTAATTTAATTTACCCAACATGTCATTGGTTGGCCTGGCAATTTCATCGTTTTCAATATAGGTGGTTTTCACGTTACGTCATCGCCGCCAAGCTGCATGGTGGACGGTAAACAATAAATCTCCCATTAGCTCGTTTTGTTCGTCCACCAGCATTTTTACATTTCACCATTGTTATCTGTGTCTCTAGGGATTGGCTGCAAACCATATATATATAATATATATGAAATATATATATATATATATAATGTATGAAACTTTCCGACACAATTTAACTTGAAATTATTTTAAAATAAAAAATGACTTTTCCAAGAATTGAACTGCATAAGCAGATCGGCAAGTAATCTCGCTATTTCAAATCACTCGGTTACCTTTTTCGACTCCTTACCCTCCAAAGATTTTAATATCTTTTAATTAAGCGTTTCTGTAGAAAATAGACACGTAAATGCCAGGTAAATGTCATAAAACAAAAGCTTAATTTTCCCAGCCGCGTTATACAAAACAGCTGTAAATACATTACACGATGAGCAAGTGAGTTAGAAAATTACCAGTGAGCAGCTGAGGGCAAATGAAAAAAGTTGGGTTAGTCCTTATTTCCAGTTTAATCGATTTGCAACAAATTCATCCCACCCCTGATGCCTAGCTTGAAATTGTTGAAACTGTTGTCCCTTCGCATCGATATCATGGGCGAAGCCAGGATTTTTCAATGGGGGGGTCACACTGTGTCAAACACAGGGGACTCACCAGATTGTCACCTGAATATTGTAGGTTGTTTGCATAATAAAAGACTTACAAAAGGGGGGGACTCACGGGCACCCAAGTACCCCCCTCTAGCTACGCCCTTAGGTATTATTCAACGCGTTTCTAAATATACGCCCTTTGTCGATTTTGTTCCTTTCTGTTTTCGTTTCCTGCTCCATTTAACTTGGCTTTCAAAATGCGAATTATTGCTGATCCTTTCAGTTGGCCAGTGGTTCGGTAAGAGATAGCCAGTCAACGAAATATAACCAAAAGGTCGAGACAGCAGAAAGCAAATCGTGATTTTTAAGAAGATTACGACATTTGTAATTTTAAAGACATGTTTCGATGTTGCGAACATCATCGTCAGTTACACAATATTTGAAAAACCGTTGGACTTTATGACAACTAGGTAAAACATACATAATTAATTAAGATTACGTGACAAAAATATTTGAGTGAGTTACAAAGTGTGAAAGAACATAAAGCCTAAAGCGTAAGTGTCAGGTTGACGTGATGAACTTGTTGGTTTAATTATAAATTAGCCTTTTCCCAATTTATATGCATAGCCTCCTTAAGTTTGAGTTGAAATCTAGTAGGGGCGGAATCAAGAATTTCGAAACAATCTGTAGAGCAAGATTGACGGCAACGTTCTGAACTTAGTAAGTGTTTGAAAATGTGTGAGGACTTGTCTGAAGAGAGATGTTCACGGACACGTGTGGAAAAATGACGACTAGTGTCCGTGAACATCTCTCTTCAGGCAAGTCCTCACACATTTTTAAAATCAGTTAAAAATGTCGTAATCTTCTTAAAAATCAACGAAAGATATAATTATATATAATTATTTCCGATGTTCGTTGGTCAGTCAGTCATGATCATTAATTCTGGCAAGTCAATAAATCCGCAGCCACAGTCAGCCTGAGTCAGTCAGTCAATCGGTCTGTACTTGGTCCAACCGTCATGTGATAGCCTGCACGCAGGCGGTTGGATAGTCGAAAAAACCGGAGTTCGTAAAAAGGTCGCCATCTTGGATTCGCGCGGCAAGGTGCAACCCGGCCCAGACCTGGCCGCGCGAATCCAAGATGGCGACCTCATTATGAACTCCGGTTTTTTCGACTATCCAACCGCCTGCGTGCAGGCTAGTCATGTGATGACAGTAGTCAGTTAACCAGTCAGTCAATCAAGCAGGCAGAGAGTTAGGCAGGCAGGCAGTCAGACAGCCATTCAGTAAGGCAGTCAGACAGGCAGACAGACAGACAGACAGACAATACAAAGCGCATAGTTTCTAAAGAAACTGTAGTGATGCGTCGGTGCTGTGTGACAGCCAGTCGGTCAGTCAGACAGGCAGGCAGACAGTCAGTCACTGACAGACAGCCATTCAGTAAGGCAGTCAGGGCAGTCAGGCAGTTAGTCAATCAGTTTATCAGTTTATCAGATGGTCAAATGAACATTTAAGCATGCGCAGTGAGTCAGCCCAGACTGCAATCAGCCATGCATTAACAATAACCAACCTCGGTATCATTCCCGTTGAGAAATTGGTATTTTCTAACGTTATTTTCAAAACCAATCATTAATTTATTCTTTACTGATTTAATTTTAGTTCTCGTCTGGAATCTGTGGTTCCCAAGAGTATCATTAGCAGGTATGACACACCAGGTTTCCGTAATGCGCACATGGCAGAAAGGCTTCTGTTGTACCTTTTGAGGTCACATGATAATAAGAAATACCTAACACAATAAAGTAAGTGTAAAAAAACACTACCATTTACATCGAGCCAGAAGGGCAATCACACAATTCGCAGTGAGTTCATCCACTTGATAATTCTCATATTTGCTCATAAATTAAACATCTATTTATCAGAGAAAATGAGAGAAAAGAAAGAGAGGAATAAATTTAGTTTTCTATTGCATTTTTTTTCCAAAGCGTGCGATTCTGACTTCTACAGAGGCGTTTTCAGGGTGTTCGAAAAGTGAGCCGAAGAAAAAGTAAAAAAAAAACAATGTGTAATTACAAATAGCTTCCATGCGTCAGTAAATCTGGTAAATGTACTCTGATAACACATGGTGGACGGTACACCATGGTAAGAACGCCAGTCACAAGACTCCTGGTTTACTTCTTTATCTAGTTCAGTTATATAAAGCTCCCTCAAGTTTCGTGGCAACTCAGTGAACTACCGTTTATTCCATTCGCAGCTTCTTGTAAAGATGTAGGCTGGTTTTGCTGGTTCTATACATCCTCTGAAATTTGTCACAAAAGTTCAAACTATGCCGTAAACAAGTGCAAAAAGACTTGCAACTTTTGCCCTGTTACTACAGGTAGGTAATCAGATTTCACCGCTGACTAACTACTTCCTCTGTTTGCTGCACTGTGCGTAAGCGAAGACTAACACTGTAATGAATACACTGAGTCTAAACAGCTTGTTAAACCCTATAACTCCCAGAAGTAATTTCCATGTAACATCTCCTTATAATATCAAAACATTGGGTGTTATCTTGATATAACCCTAGATTCTCATAACTAATGTACAAGCTAGGGAATGTATAGCAGCTAGAAAGGAGAATTAATAATCAGATCTTGGGAGTTAAAGACTGGGTTAATACCTCCACACGCAAACTTCAAAAACAGAATTCCTTTTTCCTCTGGATTTTTACCTAGTTCGCCTCACAGTGTTAAACAAACCACGCCCGTGCGTATCAGCACGCTCTCATCGCTAATTAAACTCTCGCTTGTTTGAGTCACACATGTTGCTCAGGTCAGTCAGATGCACACTGCAAGATAAAGGAGACTCTATTAATTAGAGAATTGAAACCTACCCTAAATGACAATGTAAGCAGCGAAAAGCTTTATCATTATTAATTTGCATCTTTTAATATGCAAATTACTTTCACTTGTCATTGTTGTTGTTACTGTTAATTAGTTACTTATCTTTAATTTTAAAATTTAGTTGTTACTTCTATTCCTAACTGTCTCTTCTGAAGACGTATGTCGAACTGAACATACGAAACGTCAAGTTAAATGATATCGTTTTATTTTTGTCTTCCAACAATGCTCGTTGTTTTTCAGTTAACCCCGCAACAACAGAAGAAGTAGAAATATCACCGACAACTCTACCTACAAAAACATCTACGCCTAAATGTTTTGGTCAAACATTAGTTTTACCAATCAGCCAGGAAAAATTTATCGACAAAAAGCTGCAGGGTCACGTGATTTTGACAGATTCCGTTTTCTCAGAGCCTCAGTGCGAGGATATCTGCCTTCGAGTTCCCGGATGTTTGGCTTACAATTATCACTACGGAGGGGTGGGAGGACTGCAATCGTGCGAGCTGATGGATGAAGTGGTACGATACGAAGACATACACGGATATAGTTTCCGACTATTTGAGCGGGAAAGAGTCCTCAAGGTGAGAACCACAAACGGCAACATCAAAAGCGTGAATTTGAAAGCGGAAACTTTGTGCCACAAATCCTACCCTCCCCACCCCCCTCCTCTCTTTCCTTCACCCCTCCTACCTTCGTCCCCCTTCCTCCCCTCCCCACAAGTTTTCACTTGCTTACAGTAGCCCCTTGGTTTCATTGCAGACGCTACTTGGATCTTGCCTTGGTGACACTTGATTATATCCTAAATCAAGCCTGGAGAACTGACATGGCATCCAATGAATAGATTTCAGATTAAGGTGGCTCGTACCAGTTTTCAGCTTTTTCACACAGTAAACTTTGATACAAAAGAACAAAAAGCAAAACCGACGCCATAAAAACACTTTAGCATGATTAAATTGCACATTTAGTTGCTGACCGAAATTGACTATCATTTCGTCATCAGCTGTTACCATGGCAACAGTATTCAGACCTGCCTTTTAACTTTTGGCACTTATAACTTGAAATTTTGCACGGTGACCCCCTATTTTTTTAACGCGATAACGTTAAGCATTTGAAAAGGAAAGTGCAAAATTATTTTAAAAATTTTTTATCAGACAGATTTTTTTATAAACGGGAGAAAAGGCAATTTATGTGTAGCGTACAATTCGTCTGATAGAATTTTCTTAATTTTTTTGTGACGCTTCCTCTCCATAGGACTAAAATATTCAAGCAATAAAAAAGGGGGGTAACCGAGCTTGTTTTTTCGCAAAAGCCTTCGCGAGGTCAACAAATCCACGCGCGTTTTCAAAATCTGGATTTTAAAAGATCAATATTTACTCATGCTCTTTCCTGATTTCCGCCGACCATTACGTGTACACGCGCGGGCAACTGTTCTTGTTCTCGACCTTTTAATTCAGTAGCTAGCATTTCTTTTACTACGACAGATTTCGTCTTAAATTGCACTTTTACTGCTTTATTCACAACATGTGGCATGACTAAGCATGTTTTTTCCGAACAACTGTTAAGCAAAGGCGTAAAAGCGACTAAATTACTCGCTGAACATGTCAATAGATGAAATTCACAGCAAGGAAAAAACATTCTTGTGGTAAAACGTAGAATGTTGAGCTTGTACCAACACCTCGTTTGCTTTGTCAACAATTTTATTGTTTTTTTCATCGTGTTTCCTGTAGTGTCGTCTTGGTGTTAGTTTCGCTGCTTAGTAGTTAATTAGAAGGTTTTGGTTTAGTGTTAGATTTTAATTTTAAAATAGTCTCGCTTGTTTTACTATTGTCGCGTTAGTTGTCTTGGGTGTGAAACACGATTTTCTTTTTAGCCTGTGGCTGTGTAAAGCCTTACTCCATGTATCTCAGATTTAAGCGAGTCTTACGGATCATTTTCCGGCTCCTTGTGCTGCTGTTTCGCGACTCGAGTTGTAATTGTCATCTCGATGATCGCAACACAGATAAGAATTTTATCATCAAAACTTCGCCACTGAGCGTTGAAAACAAATTTTCTTATATCATTTGAATTAAATGAAGTCAATCCTGAGTAGATGCGGTCTTGGGTAAACGCGAATTTCAGGTCAAAAAGATCTTTTTGGCTACCGCGAAGAAAGCCCCCCAGTCGCCATTTCCCAACTCGCGCGTTGAAAAGGTGTCGCGAGCGCTGATGGTCCCGCTCTCCACGCGAGGAAACTGGTACGAGCCACCTTAATACATAGTGTAAAAATAACGTTGCTAGGTTTCGTAAGGTTATAAAATCCAAATTTGTGCATTTTTTGTGCCTCGTTTTGGGTAGGGAGGGACCAAACAGTGAGGCCTCGAAATTAGGCAAATGATTAAACCACTTACAAATTTTACCCAATAATTACATTTTAATTATGCTTCTTAAAAATTACTTTAAAAGATCCCTTTTTAATTATCAGATTATTTGAAATAAATTTGTTTAAAGCTTATTTTTCAGAAGATGTTGATGTTGCTTGGGGTTCTAGTCACCCAGGTATTTTCACTGGATGAGGTGTGTCCCATCGACTGGGACTGGAGTTTTTATCCACGGCCATGAACTATCACAAATACAATGAAAACTCTTACAAGAAATCTTTCTTATCGTAAGTGTCTTCCCTCGAAACATCATTCAAGTATGATAAAAAGACAAGTATAGCTCAAGCGCTCTTTGATAGACTAGTTTTCATTTGAGTGTCGTAAAACGAAAACCAACCCAATTATTCCAGCCAATCACAACAGACCGAGACAGTGCAACGCGCATAGCCAATCAGAATCAGTACAAAGTATTTATATGTAACCGGCGCCAAGCGCGGGAAAATACGCGCGTGCACCGAGTGATTGGTATTACGTAGTTTTGTTTCTCGTTGTTTGAAAAAGTGGCGTGAGTTTTGCTGGCCAATCGCAGAGCGAAGCATTGCAAAAGTAGACACAATTACTATTTGACGCTCAGATGAAAACCGTCCTACAAAGCAATTTATAACCTTCCCTTTCTACCACCTGAAACATCGAATGTAATTATGAAAGTTGCTATGCTCTTGTAATTTCTTTTGTATATAAATTTTCTCTGCCGTCTCGAAATTATGCCCCAACGCCACTGCATACACCCACTTGCAGCCATTATAATGTTTAATGTTTGTTAGGTAAAACCCTGGTATATTCACCGGCCTTAAGCCGCTTTCGCGGGCCAGCATCCCCGTGTAAGCGTCCTCTACCGGAATCGCCTTCAGTTTATTCATACTCTGGAATATTAAACGCAGAGCGTTGGAAGACACAACATAGAAAGGTCCGGAGCAGTAGGGTGGATAATAATCCTCGACCATGCAATCACGCGCAACGCTGTTTTTCATGGCAGCCCCTCGTCTCACCGCAGCATTGAGTTTCACCCGACCTCCATAAAATATATCAGTTCCGTAAAAATCCAGCCATGATATTAAATAGGGAATACGCACGTAAACGTCGTCATCGGCCTTCAAAATATAACGGGGATTTATGTGAACCGTCCCCCATAAAAACCCCGAGAATGTCTTGATGACTAAATTGTCGTAATTATCTTCAATGTCAAGCAACAGTATATCATTGAACTTTGCCGATTCATTTCTTATTGCGCTTTGGAAGTAAAAATCTTGTGTAGTACCTAAAACAAACACTCGTTTCCACGCTTTCGAAGCTGCATGATCGAATTCGTTACCCCACAACCTTCGAATACCGTTTCTTCGTTTCTGGTATGAGTTATGCACTCCAGACATTATTAACACCAAAAGGAACGGATTTGAGCTTGTTTGTTCAAAGTAAGGTTCACTTACATGAGAAACAAACGTGAAATTTAACTGAGAGCACTCGGTGCGAATACTCTTTATCAATGCAAGCTCTTGAAAAGCAACACTCTTTCCCCTATGCAGTAATACTACATCATTTTGGCTTTGTCGTCCTTCCTTCGATATCCAGGTTCTATGGGTGCTGTTTAAATATAGGCATAATAGCAGCAAAACAATAACTTGAACAAATGCTATTGTTGTCAAAATGATTATCCCAAATCTTGTCATGGTCATGTTTGATGCAGTTGCTTAAATCCAGTACAGTTAACCGCTTTGCTCATCTCTAGACATCATAAACTTCTTGCATGCTTCGTGATGCGTCTGAAAATGAAATTGGAAGCAAAATTAAGATGTGTGTATTAAATCGAAGCCCCACCCCCCCCTCCCCCTCTCCCCCCACTCTCTCTCAAACTCAAAAGCAAAATTGAAAATTTTTCAATGGTGCCAATTCAGTACAAGGATATGAGGCAGGGAAGGTTACCTATATTTGCCGAGAGTACTGTTACAACCAGTCCGGGCCATAGACAGTTTTGTCTATATGATGACATCATAAAAATAGCGTCCTGGCACAATTCTCGAGAACTTATATCCACCCCAAAATTTTGTCCCAGTATTTTTGTCTACGGCTTTTTGGTCCCTTGAGTCCCAGTTCCCCTGAAAGAGGATTGACAGAGCTTCAATTCAAAGCAATCAGAAATGGCAACTGGACTTTATTTATTTTCTATTGATATGTCGAAAAGAAAAGATCTGTTATATAAGAGGATCGTTACATCGCAGGCTAGCTAGGTTGCATGGGAAGATTCCTTTTTAGCCCTTGAGCCACTAAGAGTGATCAATCTTAATTTCTCCTTATAGCAACACTGCTCAATGAAACGTAAAGGTTGTGAGAAATAAGGAAGTGATCAACAAGCAACAAGGGTGTTGATCGTTAAACAAATTCTCCTTATCATTATCATAGAAAATGTATGGAAATTAATGTGGAGAAGATACATGCTGATTCTAGTGTGTAAAGAGTTAAGAAAATTCGCGTCAATTGTTAGTGTGCATTTTTACAATTAACACCCATGAGTAAAAAGGATCGTCATATTGCGTCGGATGGTTGGTTGGTTGGTCGGTTAGTAGTTTATTGAAAATACTTCGGAAGGCAAATTGGCTGAATTGCGTATTTACATTTTTAACCATATTAAAAACTATATACTATATGAGATACCAACAGATTGAGGCAGTTGCCCAAAAAGAGGTTTAAAAAAGAACTTCGTTCATTACTTATAGAAATCTTAAAACAACAAAATGATTATTTAGAAATCAGTCAAATTGTCACTGCAGTTAAAGAATACAATACACGTTAACAACTAAATTCTATTTAATGGCAGTATTTGCTATACACACAAAATTCAAGCTGTTTAGTCGTATTCTGTTAGCAATTAGGTATATTTCTATATTTACAAGTCATTAATTCCTCCTTTCTAGTCTGCTGTACATTTACTTATATATTTTTACACAGGCTGATCCGCCTAGATTAGCTAGTGCTACCTGCGGATCAGTCATATACTGTAAAAATGTTTGTACAAGTATTTAATAAAAAAAGTTGAGTTGACTTGAAAAAAATTATTCCTAAATACATGTGTATACTAATCATTGATAACATATTTACCCACCATAAAAGGAGATTTTAGAACTATGCTACATTTGAACGCATTTGAACATTGTATGGAATTTGCGCTATACAAATAATTGTTATTATTATTACACTATTTTCCAGGCATAAGCTCATTAAAAATGTATTTCTAAAATGGTCTGTTTTCCATTTCTTTATATTAAAGCCGACCTATTGCGTCTAAGAGAAATAGTTTGTTTGTCTGCTGCGGGCGAAAGTCTATGAAGGCGATTTTCATCGTCATTTAAGATGGAATTAACTGTTTTATTACATAGAGTTTGATTATACTTTAATACTGAGGGAATTCCAGCTCTACTTAGGGCCTCAGAGTGCTCAATACATGGGCAAATAATGGCTAAAGCTATCTTTTGAACACGTTCTAAATCATTCCTTAAATACATCAGAAGAGCATAATGAAATACTGGTGTGGCGTAGCTAAAAATGGATCTGATACAGGTACAATAGAACAATATAAGTTCATGGCATAGTAGCCTACCTCGCTTTAACTATACCAACAAGCGCTTTGAAGCCTCCTTAATTACTTGGCTGATGTGTTCGTTCCAAGTAAAGTCATTTGATGTAGACTTGTTGTTGAGTCTTACCAAGCAAGGTCATTTGATGTAGACTTAATTGTTGCTAAGTGTTACCAAAATGAAATGCCCAATATGAAACAGGAAATTTCCGGAATTTCTGAATTGAAGTGGAAAATACTGTTCCATTCGATAATGATAATGATAATGATGAGGATTTATATAGCGCTTTTATCCAAAGGGCTCAAAGCGCTTTACAACACTTTTTGGGGGACTTTGCCAGACTGCTTTTTTAGGTGCAAATTGCAGCCACACAGTTTTTGAATCGTAGGATCAACACAGGTACCCCCAGAACAGAACATGTTATAGACCATTACACCGGGGACTACTTCCCCTACTCTTTCCGATCAGTGTGTGGGTTCTATAACGTCCCACACCAGTACTGTGAGACGGGACCTCCGGTTTTATCGTCCTTATCCGAGAAGACTTGAAATTCTAACCATTTGCAGATGTCATTACAAAGATAGCACTTTCTCCTCAGTTATTTACAGACCCTGAGTGTTGGTCCGGCTAGGGCTTGAACCCCCGACCTCCCGACCACTAAGCCAACCGGTCGGCAGTTGACGAAAACTTCGGAAAGTCCAACAGGAAAGTTTGGCGAAAAGGATCGCGCGCAGTGTAAACAAACGCACTCAGTATGCTGCACCAAACAATGTTTCACATTGTTGGCCAACAATGACTGAACATGTTTACATGGTCGATCAGCCCCGCGGTAGGGTCACCCACCCACACGTGCCAACCGCAGACGATCAAGCCAGGGTTACCCAGTGCAACTGCGCAATTACAACAACATTTATTAACAAGCAACATATATATATTTTTCAATTTCTCTCTCGCTTCCACCAACGTGTAGAAAAACCTAATCGAGCAGCACAAAACATTCTTTTTTGTTCCTACTCGTTTGCGCAACCACTGAGAAAGACGAGAAACAATTCGGGAAACAATGTCTCCGCATCAATGTTCCCTCGTTTGCGGAGACAAGAACTGTTTCTGCGAAGTTTTGCGGAAGTAACAATTTATTCTAACTAGTAATAAATAATTTATTGTAAACCATAACTGAAAAATAAATGATTTACTCACAGAGGGTGATGGTTTTTTAAAAATATGCAGATAAAGATCATATTAGTCCTTGGAAGATTGTACTGGATTACTTTCTTTTTCGGGTCGGCGGGGAATTTATTCTAAGTGTAATTTTGATACCCGAAAGTTACCCGTCTATCGATTTCCCAGTATTCTATAAATAGTATTTAGATGCCTGGACCTTGTTAAATGATCACTGATCATTTTCTTCGTACAGAGATGTTATTCATCAGGTCATTTGGAATAATAAGTTTATCAATACTCAAAACTGAGTCTCGTTTTACGGAGAACTGAAATTTGTCCTGGAAAGGAATTGTTACAGTTGGTGACCTTCTGTCTGATAATGGCAGTTTTGTAAAAGGCCCTAAAGTGTTAAATGCAAATCTTTCTCCCGTAGAACATTTTAAATTAATGAGTATTGTCGACGCGACTCCTCAGCAATGAAAACTGATAATTAGACGAAGTGCACAACACACCCCTTCATACATAGGTGACACGATCTATCTAACGATCTATAACGCTGAGGTGGCTCTATCTCAGATTTCGGCCAAGAAGCTTTACGAAGCTTTTAGAAACAAAAAACAAGTTCCACCAACTGTCTAAAAGAAACTAAAAGAATAATTTCCCCACTTTTCTGTGTAATTTGATGAATAAAAGTATTTAAAAAAACGGACAACTGACGTTTTGACACCGAAAACTCGCCAGCTGTTGAGACCTCTATAAATAAAGACATTACTAAAGATTATATATGTTGTTTGTCGGAGCAGGAGCAAGCACAATAAAGCACTTATACAATATTTCACACGCCGCGACTCTAGGCATCATGGCTTTCAGAAAGCTGGGTTACACATTTTGAAATTTTACAGAGTTAGTTCGTCACCATACATTTGAATCATTTGTTGCGTCAGATACCACAGCGAAGCGTTTGTGCTCAGTGAGGATTTATTTTTTTTTTTTAACGGGTATGAATTCCAAACGTTTCACCCAGAGTTGGTAATTCTCACGTGCTTTAGTCAAGACAGTCAAGAAACAACCTTAGAGCGAGATCTATATACTAAGCCTCAAACTCGGAGTTCAAAGAAACGTTGTTACTTTATTACAACTTAATAGCTGTTTTTTTTCTCTCGCCAGTCATTCTTGCTATTTTATAATCAGTTTTGTTGTCAAGATTTCAGTATAATTTGCTTTTAACCGAGACAAAAGCTGACTAAAGAGGAACACAACATATTGTGCCGATTATCTTAAATTCTTGAATGGTTTCAAGGTACAAGGTTTTCAGTACGACAAAATGATATCTGCCGTCACCAAAGTTATAAAAGTTGAGGATACAGTTGTGAAAAACAGAAAATGACCTCGGCCTACCTCTAACATACCCAGTTCGACACTTTACTGAGACTCTTAAAACGGCCCAGCATAATGTTGCATTTCAATCAGTGTTTTGTGGTCATTGTTGAAAATTTTTACCTGTAACTGATAGCTCGGTTTTGTTTTTCAATTCACCTTTTCCACGGATTTAGGTCTTGAATGGTGCCGTCATCGTAACTCAAGAATCAACTCTTGTTACATATCTTCAATGAACTGCGTGGTGCGGTGTAAGCAATGGACTTTAAAATTGTAAAAAAACTATGCCAAAATAAACGCCCGATATTGACAGATATATTGACACATTTTCGGTTAGAAAGATTGGTGTGATATTATTCTTGTATGAATTTTGTTCAGTTGTGCGTCAAATGTCTAGCGTGTCTAAAGCATCTTTCTTTCATCTAGCATTTGCAATGCACCTCACACAAGTATTTAACCGTGGAGTACGCAATTTTAGAGTGATTTACTTGACCTATGAAAAAGATGTTAGTGTGACAGTAACTTCGAGTGCTAACAAGTACTACACATTAGAGTGGTTTCAGTATTTTACTCGTGAAACAATTTTTGTTTTGAATCTGTAACATAACTTAAAACTCAAATACGCACAAAAGAATACAAAGGAAAACAGTGTGCAATAGCTGCTGGTAGTTACTTTTATACAACTTCTATTAAAATATAACAAAGCTGCGCAAAAAGAGAAAACGTTAGGTATTTCGGATCAAAATTTCATTATAAAACTATGATTAAAGTATACTACAGTTAAACGTTTTTACGCTATGCTTTGCAGAAGCATGAGAAAATAGACAATTAAAAGAACCACATTCGCAACCAACCAAAATATTCAAATATTTATTTGTGTTGTTAATCAGGAAACGTTTTAGCCACATTGATCCGGCAGAGAATTAGCTTTGTTATTTGAAATTGACTTGTATTTATTTTATATTTTTACAATGGTTTTGGCGGTTAGGTGTTTTGATTTAGGGGGTTCGATCTTTTGCGATTACATTGAAATTTGTTTTACTTAGAACATTCTGGCGAACTGTCCAGGCGTGCGAGACTCCCGAAACTTTTCGGGTGCCATAATTTCCTATGTATCTTTAAAAGGATGACGTTTCCAGGCATGAAGTCCTGAATTTTTTTTTTCAGGCTTCTTTACGCAATTGTAAAAATTGCGATCACAACTGCAACGATCATTCTTCATTAGATATATTCCCTATAGGGTTCTAAAGTGATGACGTCAAAAAACTAAAATTTTTGAAATTATGGGATATGATGCCATATTCTTATAGAGCATCCTAAAAGACGCCCTAATCCCAAAAATTAGCTCTGAATTCCCGGTAGAGATATAAGGGATCAAAGTTTGATAGCATCCCATACAAACCCTTCAAAATTTGTTTCAGTTCCTTCCGTTTAGAACTGACTCAAAATTAGAGGGATTTATATTGGGCAGTATCAAATTTTAATCTTTTATATTTCGGCTGGGAATTACTAATTTTTGGCAAGGACCCTTTTCTTAGGATGCTCTATTCGAAAATGGCGCCAAATTCCACAATTTTTTGTGACGTCACACCTAGAACTCTATAAACCTTTTGTGTTTTGCCGGTAGTCCAAGTGGTCTGACTATCACGCCGGGGCGTCGACAGCGAGCTGGCACAACGCGTTTTAAAAACGGCAGTTTTGTCCCTTTTCACTTCATTCAAAAAGGTATGAATTTGTGCAAGAGATGGATGATAAAGTAAAAGGAGTCAGTGAGAGGTACGAATTTTCAACAAGAATAGAAAAACAAACTGCATAATCCTGATTTGTCTGATTGGATGCTAGCGCTGTCTTTCAGCATGTTGACGGCATATTCAAGTAAGGCCTTAAGCTAATCAGTTACTGAAAACTGTGAAAAGTTCATGTTGCAAGCTTTCCCTGCGATGGTCTTCGACGATCTTTCGCCTGATGATGCCGTAGAGTGGCGAAAGCTTGGAACGACAATAATAACAACATGTAGCTTAACTTACTCGAATATTCAATACACTAAGAAATGCATGTACAGTGTTCCCGAGTTCGCTGTATGCACTGAGAAATTAATTATTCCATGCGGATGTCAGCAACAAATATTTGCTGGAAGAGAAACTATCTTACTTGGTGACTACGCGTTACGCAATCAACTCTGATTTGTTCGGATTGCATCTCTATATCGCCTGTAACGTAGTAGAACACGCAGGAGTAATCATAATGAGCCCTTACACTCTTTTTTTCATAAAAATATTGTTTTTCCAACCCAGGCTGAATATTCTTATTTTCCTGCCGATTTTAATAAGCTGAAAATATTCTGGTGTATATTCTTAGATTACAGCGTATGACATTTTAGTTTGGTCTTTTAGATGGTATTGGGTATCAATGTCTGGATTTGTATCGTGTTACATCAGGTGCTACGTCGCCGGTTGGCTTGGTTTACGTTTTCTACAAAAAGACAGAATTTTACGCGGTATACGCACCAAATTCAAAGCACCAACACTGCGTTTTTTACGCAGAAATATGTGCGCTCAGTTACAGACATCTCATCAATTCTACAAGACCAAAACCAAAAACATGTGCTAGCTTCCGTTTTGTTTGGGTAAAACCCGCGTAAACAGGCCTCTCGCGGCTTCGCCGCTTGTGTTTACGAGCATTTTACCCCAACAAAACCGCCAAGCTACGCAGGCTACAGACAGGAAGGGATCGAAAACCGCATTTCACAGTTGGCAACCTAGATAGCCAATAAAAACCCAGTATTTTCGATCCGCCCAGTGGGTATAAAAACACAAGCAAACCGCTCTTTTGCCAAACAGAATGTTCTGCCATTCTCACAGAAAGACGATGACGTTACCTAAAGAGCAACTCTATTACTCAAGCCATTCCCGGCAACTGATGAGATCCACAAGGGAGGATCGAAACCATGGTCTTGCCTATCATTTAATGGCGTACCCAAACACAGCCAAAACCACTGGCATAAACAAAAGGAGGAAAATACTATAACCGCAGAACTACAGAGCGGAGCGAAACGATGACAAAGACACAACTGTAATTAGAGCGGGTTTTAGCGCTCAATTTCACGTGTTGCATAGCTCTCTAAGAAGCTACAATACTAAAAAAAAAAGATAAAGAGACGAATAGTCGCAAAAGAAACACAACGTCTTGCTACAAAACCAAATAACCGGGCCCGGTAATGTACAAACACTGCAAGATAAAGATTATCATATTACGCGGCTTAAA
>OX419346.1:3107730-3235230 GCA_948470475.1 Galaxea fascicularis
GTAAGATGGGAAAGTATAAGAGATAAATGTGGAAGAAAAGGGAAAAGATAGTGGCGTATAGCTCTATGACAAATAGTTATGTGTTGTTGTTATACTTGTTATAAGAAAGTAGTTGTGATTTTATTGAAGAAAGGAAAATGAGTGTTTTCACATAGATGAAAGAGATTAAAAGAAAGTACATCTATTATCAAAATTACATGTGTCGTTGGCTCTTAAAATTTATATCTTGTGTTTTAGCTGCCGTCAATCAAACTTCGGACGATTTGATTTTATTGAAAAAAGCGCGAAATGATGTTAAAGTTATTACAGAAAGAAAGACAACTTTGTTTTGTTGCAGAATTTGCAAAGAACGGGTTTTGCGAGCGTGCCGTACTGACATTTTTAGTATCGGCTTGTTTCTTGGGGAAGGAACGAGCTGACACTAAAAATGTCTGCACGGCAGGCTAGGGTTTTGCAAGACCAAGGCATTTTCATATTTGATTGACGGTAGCGAAATTACAGAAAAGGAGACAAGTTGTGAGCAGCGCCGGTCGCTAAGTTTGAAAATAGGTGTAATGACTTGCTTGTGGTACAGAGCACTTGATTTTTCATGGGTTAAATAAAATACGTCTGTAAGATCTTGTAAGGTTAACTACTAAAGAGAAGGAAAATTCAAGACATGGACTTGAACATTTTTATTCAAAATAGTGTTACTTTCAGGAAACAGGTCTTTTGAATACCTTTAAAACAAACTAGTTCAATATAAAATCTCAACACTGATTTATAGTTCAACGTGAATAAGCTTCTTGGCCAGTAAATCATATTTTATGTTCAATCTGTCCAATAATGAAGCAATGCATCTTGTATTATTTGTTTACTACGTGAATCAATATTATGAAGTCTTGCCAATGATCTGACTTTCAGGAAACAACTCTTTCGAATATCTTTAAAACAAAGTAGTTCAATATGAAATCTCAACATTTATGGTTGAACATGAATAAGCTTCTTGGCCACTGAATCATATGTTATGTTCAATCAGTTTGTCCAATAATGAAGCAACGCACCTTGTATTATTTCTTCAGTGCATGAATCAGTATCATGAAGTCCTGCCAATGATCAAAAACTGAACATTAAAAAACAGTAGTGTTACTTTCAGGAAACAGCTCTTTCAACTATCTTTAAAACAAAGTAGTTCAATATGAAATCTGTGCATTATAGTTCAACATGAATAAGCTTCTTTGTTACGGAATCATATGTTATGTTTAATGTGTCCATTTCAAGCAACGCATCTTATTTCTTGACTGCATGAACCAAATTTCGTAACAGCAGAAGTGCCACAATTTGGATCAGGCATACCAAAACAATTACGTGCATGAGAATCAAACATGTAAATACAATCTGCAGTCTTTATTAGACCCATGATATAGCCTTCTAATATTATAAATGCAGAATCATTATCACAGAGAGCATTCATCAATGCCGAGCGCAAAGTGAAGTATAGAACCTCATTTTCATGCTCGTGACGAGCGATTTCTCCTTGATAAAAATCTTTGTAATTTATCACCCACAAAGGTTTATTATGTGCCTCTACCACCGGTAGATCAGTATTTGTCACCCAAGTAAGTGACTTGTTATTGTTGTCCGCCCAAATAAGTGGATTGTGTGTTTGCGTTTCGGCACAAATTTGTGAATCCTACTTTGTTTTTGACGCAACAGTGAAATTGTTGGTATTAGCCTCCACAGACCAACATACTGTATCAGCCGTGAAATACTTCAGAGACAACTTCTCTATGTCAGGAATGGATCTACTTTCAAGAGCATCCAAATAAAGTAGATCTCCTTGCACGAGGATGTGATCGACGGTGGCGGCAGTCCACTCTTCGATTGGTAAATCCTGAGCACATAACAGGGCCAAAGAGCTAATAACAGAACATCGTCTTCCCCGTGAAATTTCACTGAAACGTTCGTGAACTTGATGAATGCTTCCAGAGATGAACACGCTTGAGTTTGACATAGCTATAGTTATAATAATTCTCATCTAAAGCAACAGAACAGCACAGCACCAAGAACCCAGGGAAGAAAACGTGGCACGTGGCATATTCAGCACGCGTATACGAGCGTCTCCCGAATTTCATCCGAAAAATCCCGTGTGTTTGAGCGTTCCCGAGTTTCATCCGACAGCGCTCCGAAAAATCCTTTACCAAAGACAAATTTTCGAAAAATCGAGATTTTTGCTGGCTTCTATGACACAGGCATCCCACGCTCCGATCGATACTTGTCGAGATTGGTAATGCTGCTCGCCTCCGGCTCCCCAGCAATAAACCTAAATCAACTTTCACGAGGAAAAAAATAGTCCTGATTATGGCAAGCCAAATGTAGCAATATTCAATTTGTCCAATTTTGTATTCAGTTTTGTATTATATATTCAACTATGTGTCTAATATTCAACTTGTATTCAACATTCAACCCGCTTTTTAACATTCAACACGTTATTTAACATTCAACTATTCATTTCACATTCAATTCTTTATTCAACATTCAACTATCCATTTAACATTCAACTATTCATTCAACATTCAACTATTCATTTAACATTCAATTCTTTATTCAACATTCAACTATCCATTTAACATTCAACTATTCATATTCAATTCAACTATTCATTCAACATTCAACTATCCATATTCAATTCAACTATTCATATTCAATTCAACTATTCATTCAACATTCAACTATTCATATTCAATCCAACTATTCATTCAACGTTCAACTATCCATATTCAATTCAACTATTCATATTCAATTCAACTTTTTTGAGCCCTCACTATTTCTGGTCAGTGACACATAGCACTGCTTGTTACAAACATGGCGTCGTCGTCCGTAAAATGCCGGTTACGGAAATGGCAACCTGTGAAGATGGTCAATGTTGAATAAAGAATTGAATGTTAAATGAATAGTTGGATGTTAAATAACGTGTTGAATGTTAAAAAGCGGGTTGAATGTTGAATACAAGTTGAATATTAGACACATAGTTTCAAATATATAATACAAAACTGAATATAAAATTGGACAAATTGAATATTGCTACATTTGGCTTGCCATACCTGATCACGTTTTACGAAAAAAGTATAGGGAACCCTCCTAGAAGAAAGCAGCGCGAGCTGGTTGAGCTGTTTCAGCGTAATGTTTGTAATGACGCCATGTTTTGTAAGGTGCGCACGGTGGCTTGACATGACGCCACACAATAGACCTTTTTACCATGTCGATTTTGTTTTCCCATTGTAGACCATGTCATCTTTCCAAGGGAATTTGCTTTTTGTCTTTTCATAAGTTATGCGTACATATACACGTGAATATGGCGAAATTTCAAAGAAACAGTTCTCTAGGGCAGCATCACGTGGTCTAAAATGGGAAAACAAAATCTCCAAGCTAAAAAGTCTATTGCGTGACATGTTAAGGATGCGCATTGCTAATTAAGCGTGAAATGACCAGTAGAGACTGCTTGCAGTCGGCCTGTTGTCTCAAGATCCGTCGAATTCTTGTCGCCGTGCACACCGCGTTCAGCTTTGCAAAAATTATTTCGAGGGAGAAATCTAAGGCCTGAAAAAGCGCGCGTCAACACATGTATCTGCCCCGTCATTTTGGTTTGTTTCAGCACATGCAGTGCTCAAAAAATGGAACCGGTTTCTGCTGAATGTTCAATCACAGGGAACGTTTTGCCAAGGAACAATTTCAACAAGCAAATGAAATCAAGGAATTTCTTTGGAACATTGAGAGCGAGGCGCAATACGCCTGGGAAATGTTAGTTTTGTTGACGTCCACATCAACTGTGCTTCAAAATCGACACGGACCGCTTTTGGGTAAGCAAGTTAGCATGGGTTTTTCTTCTTAAATTTACATTGTTCGACGTGGCAGTACTTTACCAATCTTTCGTTGGGTAGATAGTAAAACTAAAGGTCACAGAAAGTGCTTTGTTCAACCGTTCGAAATGAGAAAGAAGTAACAGTTACTCAATCGAACGACCAATGTTCGATTGCGTTCGGTGCTTTAATCGAAGAGAATCGAACATCTACTTAAATGTGAGTTCGATTTTCGAACCAATCAAAGTCAAACAAAATCGCAACTAATCCGATTGCATTTTGTTCGGATTGCACTCTTGAAGTTCGAAACGTAGTAGCACACGCCGGAGTAATATAATCATAATATATTAATGAACCTTTATTAAATGAAATTGTACACAGAGGCAGCGACAGAAAAAAGGGCGTCGTGCATATGTTACTCTAGTTCGATGCTATTTAGGCCTTATGTTTTCATAACCTCGTTTTATCAACGAACAGGTTGTAGCGGGAAGCGAACGTCAAGGCCGAATGAAGCGCCAAGAAAATCGCGACCGGAGAAAATACCAAGCCAAACAAGGGGATATGTTACGGAGATATAGCTTAACTCAATCTCGTAAACTGTAAGCTAATTAAAAATGGGGACTTATCAACAATTGTATTCAATTAAACGCGTGGCGACATAACAGCGTAAATGAATCTAACAATAAAAGGAACTAATAAATAAACGAAGTGCCACGGCAAACACAAAATATAAACACGAAGCAAAGACGAAAGAGCTTGCCCAAAACGAAATAAAGGGAAATTATAACTAGAAATAACCACTCGATGATACGAGGGCGGTGACTACATAACACATACAAAAGCATAAGGTCATAACATAAGAAACGCTACTTTGCATAAATGGGGCAAGCTACAACAGTGAAAAGAAACGAATACAACTTACATATCGGTCCCTATACGCCGGTGGCTTGAAGACCAAACAACTAAGAAATAAACTTCGGACGAACGACGTGAATGATGAACAACGAAAAGTGAAAGGGCGTACACTGATACAACAACTAAAAATTAGCGGGAGAGAAGGACTATCCAAAGGAGTCAAATGGCACAATGGCCAACCGTAACGCAAACTTAAAGTCACGCATTTACATAGGTGTTCGGTGATCAATACCCGGCCCCAAATCAAGCGGCCGATTGAGTTCGATAGCAGACCATTCAGTTATCATCCGTTCGGTTGAGTTCGATCGTGTCAGATTGACACAATTTCATTGTTAGTTCGATTGTTTTCGATTACCAAATCCAATCCAACGCTGTATTTTTATGAGTTGTGAATCAGGTGTGCCCGTGTCGTAGGCATCGCGGAATTAGGGAACTTAAGCATCGCGAACGACGGCGACGGCGATGAAAACGTCATTTCAAAATGTAACTTCTTTTCTGTAGCTTTTTCGCGATTATTCCAATTTGTTTAACATGTAAAATGCTGGCGAACTATCCAGGGACTAAATAGACCATATGCAGAAATGACCGGCTGCTTTTAAATTATTCTTTTGTTCATATTCAAAATGGCCAACTAGCCTCGTTTTGGAGACATATTCTAAAGAATCTGTTATCCCGAGCGAGGTTATTAGTTACGCTAATTTGAATATGAACAAAAGCGTAATTTAAAGGCAGCCATTTTTGCATAGTGTTTATTGTAATGAACAAATCAAAATAAGAAATAAGAAAAACAAATTTGGCGTCATGCGTTCACATTGATTAAAACCTTTCCTTATAAACTTGTACTGAATTTGACTCCAATTTAATCCAGTAGTATTTCTGCTGTCTTTAGGAGTGATCCATTGCTACAACCACTTTGAGATATTGGGGACTGCAGGTTCATATTTTGTACTGTTCTCATCTGCAGGCCTGACAACGGTAAACTCGTAAGAAGGTTAAAGTGAGGTGGTGGTGGAAAACCAAGAGCTGCAGTGAAGTAAAGCAACATAAAACCATGAAAAGAACTGGGATTAAAATCATTTTTACGTTAGTAATTTCGCAAGTTATTCTGTTGCCACTGTTATACCTATACGCGAACAGAATCCAGAGGAACTGGAAATCCAAAGCAGGACGACAAGGCCAAAGTTTACCATCTCACGTGTCCAAACTGCTGCAAAAGATGGCTACCTTTACGGAAAATTCCACGGAGCTCGCAATGTTGAGAAGCATTCGCACCGAATGCTCTCAGTTAAATTTCACGTTTGTTTCTCACTTAGCTGAACCTCACCTTGAAGAAAAAAGCTCAAATCCATTCCTTTTAGTGTTAATAATGTCTGGAGTTCATCACTCGTTCCGGCTCCGAAGAAACAGTATTCGAAGTTCGTGGGGCAGCAAATTCAACCATGGAGCTTTGAGGACTTGGGAGCGAGTGTTTGTTCTGGGTACCACACAAGACACACAACTTCAAAGCGCAATAAGAAATGAATCGGCAAAGTTCAATGATATACTGTTGCTTGACATTGAAGATAATTACGACAATTTAGTCATCAAGACATTCTCGGGGTTTTTATGGGGGACGGTTCACATAAATCCCCGTTATATTTTGAAGGCCGACGACGACGTTTACGTGCGTATTCCCTATTTAATATCGTGGCTGGATTATTATGGAACTGATATATTTTATGGAGGTGACGTGAAAGCTAAAGGCACTGAGGTGATACGGGGTGCTAACCTGAAAAACAGCGTTACACGTGATTGCATGGTCGAGGATTATTACCCTCCATACTGCTCCGGACCTTTCTATGTTGTGTCTTCCAACGCTCTGCGTTTAATATTCCAGAGTATGAAGAAACTGAAGGCGATTCTGGTTGAAGATGCCTACATTGGACGGCTGGCGCGGGAAAGTGGCTTACCGCCGGTAAATATACCAGGGTTTTACTTCGAAAACATTAACTCTTAAAGGACCAAGTGTTGCTTATTTTCTCACTTGTAATTTGGCGAGACAAACTTTGCCTCACTTTGTTTGTCCTTATATACAGTATCCATTACAATATTAGCGGTTTCGAGACACTTTGGGCTCAGACTTGGGCATCACGTGACCTAGATCAACAGTTCGTGTTTTGATGAGTTCAAATCGGCTCGGTTTCTTGCTTTATGAGTGTGTTTTCGAGCCATTTTCCTCTGCAGAAGCCCACAAGTCGGCATCATTAAGCTGGAATGTGGGTAGAGGCAAGCCTCTAAAAGAAAACAGAGGTGAGAGGTGGTTTCATGTAGACTGGGACGCCAAAGATGTTTGTATCAAGTTTGGCGGGTTCACGAGTGAAGTTGTCTCTCTGGCCCATCTGTGGATGGCTTCCAGGACCTACCAAGACTATTTGGCCAAGTTTTGACTTGGAAAATTTTCAACCGACGCGATATTTTGCTGGTAGGACTGGGTGGCCCGACACTTGTAATAATTCTTTGAAATGGAGATGGTAAGAGTTCCCTTTTCGAGTTATGGCGGAATTACCCAGAATTCTTTTCGGGCATGAACGAAGCAACGGTTGTATTCTCGACACTGGCTTTCATCAAATGGAGCAACAAGGGCCGGCAAATAAAGTGAGAGGGAATTTTCCAGCTAAATACCAAGATCTGGCCTTGAGGTGTGTTGTTAACGCAAACTTTTGATTTTTTGAGCAAGTTTTTATCTTAAAGGATTGACACTTTTTTGGTGTGCCTCTTGGAGCAAAATGCTGGATTTTTGGGATTTGTTGCCATAAGAACGGTTCACTGCAATGGACACCGGGAATCATTGTGGACGTTTTAGGCTGCGATAGATGTCACACCAACCCGTCGGCACAATGAACACACTTTCGTAATGTTGACTCTTAAGTTCAACAAGAAACAAATATCAAAAGTAGTAATGGTATTTACAACGCATATATGCGTAGTTGGGCTTTTAAGGGTTAATTAAAACCTGCTTTTGTCACTATATTGCTATTTTGATGTCGCAAACTATGCAAACTGATAACTACGTGTGGTACTAGTAACACTAGGAAGTTTTGTGTAAATCGTAGTAAAGGACAAAGATTTAGATGGGGAGGGTAGTTGGCAAAAGCCTTGCAGGGCTCAATTTGGGATCAGAACACAAAGTGCAAGTAAGGGGGGTGGTCAGTTTTTGAATTACCAGGTTAGCGCAAAATGTTTTGGTCTCGGCAAGACCAGTACCGTGTGGCTAGTCGCACCAGGGTTCCGGAGTGTGATGAGAATGCTTGTCACGTGACTTGTGGATGCCCAAACCCAGCATCTGACCCAAATCTAGCTCAAAGCCAAAACACTGGCAGAGGTCAATGGAACTGACATCATTTCTGCAATCCCAACCCTAACCATGGGTTTAAGTCAAGGCTCATCATAGCTGTTTCCTAAGGGTGTCAAATACCTTGGTCACGTGATATCCAGTGTTCCCTCTAACTCTTAAAGGACCAAGTGTTGCTTATTTTCTCACTTGTAATTTGGCGAGACAAACTTTGCCTCACTTTGTTTGTCCTTATATACAGTATCCATTACAATATTAGCGGTTTCGAGACACTTTGGGCTCAGACTTGGGCATCACGTGACCTAGATCAACAGTTCGTGTTTTGATGAGTTCAAATCGGCTCGGTTTCTTGCTTTATGAGTGTGTTTTCGAGCCATTTTCCTCTGCAGAAGCCCACAAGTCGGCATCATTAAGCTGGAATGTGGGTAGAGGCAAGCCTCTAAAAGAAAACAGAGGTGAGAGGTGGTTTCATGTAGACTGGGACGCCAAAGATGTTTGTATCAAGTTTGGCGGGTTCACGAGTGAAGTTGTCTCTCTGGCCCATCTGTGGATGGCTTCCAGGACCTACCAAGACTATTTGGCCAAGTTTTGACTTGGAAAATTTTCAACCGACGCGATATTTTGCTGGTAGGACTGGGTGGCCCGACACTTGTAATAATTCTTTGAAATGGAGATGGTAAGAGTTCCCTTTTCGAGTTATGGCGGAATTACCCAGAATTCTTTTCGGGCATGAACGAAGCAACGGTTGTATTCTCGACACTGGCTTTCATCAAATGGAGCAACAAGGGCCGGCAAATAAAGTGAGAGGGAATTTTCCAGCTAAATACCAAGATCTGGCCTTGAGGTGTGTTGTTAACGCAAACTTTTGATTTTTTGAGCAAGTTTTTATCTTAAAGGATTGACACTTTTTTGGTGTGCCTCTTGGAGCAAAATGCTGGATTTTTGGGATTTGTTGCCATAAGAACGGTTCACTGCAATGGACACCGGGAATCATTGTGGACGTTTTAGGCTGCGATAGATGTCACACCAACCCGTCGGCACAATGAACACACTTTCGTAATGTTGACTCTTAAGTTCAACAAGAAACAAATATCAAAAGTAGTAATGGTATTTACAACGCATATATGCGTAGTTGGGCTTTTAAGGGTTAATTAAAACCTGCTTTTGTCACTATATTGCTATTTTGATGTCGCAAACTATGCAAACTGATAACTACGTGTGGTACTAGTAACACTAGGAAGTTTTGTGTAAATCGTAGTAAAGGACAAAGATTTAGATGGGGAGGGTAGTTGGCAAAAGCCTTGCAGGGCTCAATTTGGGATCAGAACACAAAGTGCAAGTAAGGGGGGTGGTCAGTTTTTGAATTACCAGGTTAGCGCAAAATGTTTTGGTCTCGGCAAGACCAGTACCGTGTGGCTAGTCGCACCAGGGTTCCGGAGTGTGATGAGAATGCTTGTCACGTGACTTGTGGATGCCCAAACCCAGCATCTGACCCAAATCTAGCTCAAAGCCAAAACACTGGCAGAGGTCAATGGAACTGACATCATTTCTGCAATCCCAACCCTAACCATGGGTTTAAGTCAAGGCTCATCATAGCTGTTTCCTAAGGGTGTCAAATACCTTGGTCACGTGATATCCAGTGTTCCCTCTAACTCTTAAAGGACCAAGTGTTGCTTATTTTCTCACTTGTAATTTGGCGAGACAAACTTTGCCTCACTTTGTTTGTCCTTATATACAGTATCCATTACAATATTAGCGGTTTCGAGACACTTTGGGCTCAGACTTGGGCATCACGTGACCTAGATCAACAGTTCGTGTTTTGATGAGTTCAAATCGGCTCGGTTTCTTGCTTTATGAGTGTGTTTTCGAGCCATTTTCCTCTGCAGAAGCCCACAAGTCGGCATCATTAAGCTGGAATGTGGGTAGAGGCAAGCCTCTAAAAGAAAACAGAGGTGAGAGGTGGTTTCATGTAGACTGGGACGCCAAAGATGTTTGTATCAAGTTTGGCGGGTTCACGAGTGAAGTTGTCTCTCTGGCCCATCTGTGGATGGCTTCCAGGACCTACCAAGACTATTTGGCCAAGTTTTGACTTGGAAAATTTTCAACCGACGCGATATTTTGCTGGTAGGACTGGGTGGCCCGACACTTGTAATAATTCTTTGAAATGGAGATGGTAAGAGTTCCCTTTTCGAGTTATGGCGGAATTACCCAGAATTCTTTTCGGGCATGAACGAAGCAACGGTTGTATTCTCGACACTGGCTTTCATCAAATGGAGCAACAAGGGCCGGCAAATAAAGTGAGAGGGAATTTTCCAGCTAAATACCAAGATCTGGCCTTGAGGTGTGTTGTTAACGCAAACTTTTGATTTTTTGAGCAAGTTTTTATCTTAAAGGATTGACACTTTTTTGGTGTGCCTCTTGGAGCAAAATGCTGGATTTTTGGGATTTGTTGCCATAAGAACGGTTCACTGCAATGGACACCGGGAATCATTGTGGACGTTTTAGGCTGCGATAGATGTCACACCAACCCGTCGGCACAATGAACACACTTTCGTAATGTTGACTCTTAAGTTCAACAAGAAACAAATATCAAAAGTAGTAATGGTATTTACAACGCATATATGCGTAGTTGGGCTTTTAAGGGTTAAACAAAGTGGAAGATGCAAGTGGGCCTCTGCAGTGGCTTTAGGGCATAATTTCGAGTTTCTAGAGTATAGTTACATACAAAAGAAATTACAAGAGCACAGTAATCTTCCCAGGTATTACGTCCAATGTTTGGTGGGGGAATGCACAAAATATATTTTGCTGTTTGTAAGCGCGATTGCTCTACTTTTTTTCCTACACTTTCTTCTTAAAGTATTCTCCAAACGATAATAGATAATTATTTCCCTTTTCTTTTAAGTTTGTACTGTTATTATATCATTGTAATTACCAAATTTTTGTACAACCAGCAGGCAGGAAATGAGTTTGAAGAAAGTCACGACCGACAAATTCATTTCATGCAGATGGAACTTCATCCATCTTCAGCATACATAACAGAACCCGATAGTGGGTATGATGAAAATACAACGAAAATACAATATTGTACTGGAAAATATAACTTTTCCAGCATCTCAAAAGCTGGGAAAACTGCCAAGCCTCCTGTTCTTCCTGCCTTTAATCCTCTGCAGCTTAAAAAGAATACGTAAAGCCTATTTAATGTTTGTCACGTTAAACTTTTGTCTTTTGGCGTCCAGGTTGCCGTTTTCCGTCGCTAAATCTCATGGAAAACTCCCGTACCATGCCGATAGTAGCATGACTTTCACGCCTGGCCGCATTTTAATAACTCTAGTTTTGTCCTTAATCATTTTAATCACGAAGGAGTGAATTCGTGCAAGAGATGGATTAAAAACAAAAAGGAGTCCATTGGAGGTAAGAATTAAGGAGAAGAGAAAAACGCCAAGTGTAAGGTATTCGCGTGTTCGCTCAGACCTTGCATCCTGAAATGCAAATTATTCCATGTCGATGTCAAAGCGACTTAATAAAGTACAGCTCAATATATAATAAGTTACTTACGTCAAAAATAAAAAAAAATAAATAAAAAAGAGGTAGCGAACCGAAGTCGTTGTTGCAGATAGCTGGCAGATTGCCAATGACATGAAGGCCGTGGCAAACGAGGACACATGGTTGCGAACACATTGTTGCCGACACATTGATGCCAAAACTAATGTTTCCCCGTCTGCCCGCGCGCGCAACATTTGTTGCGGACACAAAAAAAAATGTTTCTGATTTTGTTCAGAAACATTTTGTGTCCGCAACAAATGTTTCCCAGTTTGCACGGCCCACGAAAGATCATGAGCAACAATGTGTCCTTGTTTGCCTGGGTCTTTACATCTTTGGATCCGGTCACTTAGCAACCCCGTTCCAAGGGCACCACCATTTTTCTATCTAGGGAAAAGCCCTGAGAACGAGGTTGGTCACTTAAATACGACCAAAACCGCTTGATAGTTGAATGGTCAGTAACAACTTACGAAAAGTAATTTCGTGATCAATTGTGTCGAAAGCCTTTTTAAGGACAATGCAGCTACCCCTTTTAGGAGACCCCAACCGTACCAATACTCGGGGTCTTTAAATGACTGAGGAGAAAGTGCTGCGTTTGTAATAGCATCTGACTGGTTAGACTTTCTAGTTCTCTTATAAGGACGATAAACCGTAGGTCCCGTCTTACAACCCTTGTTCATGATAATTTTGTGGGACGTCAAAGAACCTACACACTGATCCAATAAAGTAGAGGACGTACTTTCCTGTGTTGTGGTCTGGCCTTCGCGTGAAAGTGATGGTTTTGGTGGGTAAGATATCAGCTGTACATCAATGATGCCGACGACGACGACGACGACGACGACAACGACAACGACAACGACAACGACGACGACGACGACGACGACAACGACGACGACGACGACGACAACGACGACGACGACGACAACGCCGACAACTCCAACCTGGTTTTACAGGTTTGTCAGTCAAAGTAGCCGCCAATTTTACATTGTAGACATTCACTTTGTCGTTGATCTTAGACATACAAGTTGGGGACAATGGCGAACCAAGGACTGCACCGTCACAATGGCACTGCCTCAGAAACGCCACTACTTTGTCCTTGTGCTTAAGGATCGCAGTCGCTTCATGCCTTTTGTAGTCAAGCCACATCCGCATCGCGAATTCAGGGTCGCCAAACCTTTCACCAACGTGCACCAATCCGGGTCTGGCTGAAGCTGGAATGCGGTCATGGACCAATCTCATCGCATTGAACATCCTCCACAGGTATTTACTCATCTTAAGGAAACATATCTCTACAGGTTCCATTCGACAATGATCATATTCTTTGTTGGCTTCTCCCCAGTTTTCAATCATAGACACCCACAAGTCGTTAGTGGTAAGAGCTGTGGCTGTATTCACCACCTTCATTTGTGTGCCTCCCACCACATGCCGTATGGCGCCTCGAGTGTGATATGCTTCAGCTGCGTACATTAAGGCCTTGGCCAGAGTACCTGCAAGCAACAAAGTTTTGGAAACGTTCTGCAATCTCGGACAAAACTGTTGACGAAATTGATCTTCAAACCCGGAAACGTGCAAACAATAATCTGTATGTATGTATGTATAGCCCTCCTCACTATTTGGTCTAGAAGAAATTACCTAAAAATTTTGGTTTGTATCCTCCCTCATCAGACATGCGTTTCACGAGATCTTGGTAAACGAGATTATGAATTCTTCTCAAATCAGCCCCGCCTGTCATGGGGGTTACACAATTCAAATCTTTAAAGGTCTTTAGCCACTTGTTCAAGTGTCTCTTAGACTCTAAAGCGCTCTTGGTCATTGCATTCCTTGCTCCATTCTTCATGATTTCAAAGAATTTTTCGTTGTACTTGAACACTTTGTAGTAAGCACTAGCTAATTCCTGCATTTTGAAGTTCACCGTTTTTTCCCTTTGCGCTACACCCTCAGCTAAGTTAACCGGGAGCTTAACAAACAAGAAGGGCATGGCGAATTCCAGGGTAAAAGCGTATACATTGGTGTCAAAAACAAGCGCCGAGGGTTTCCTGAATCCATTACCACCTTGAAAATAGTTGTTAAACTTCTCCGTTAGAAAACCAGCGTCTCTTCCGATAAGCCCAACGTCATAATCGGAGGTGCATGACGCGGTCCCATAAGGCTCAGGATAACACACACCGGAATCAGGGATCAGTATTTTTTTGGCTTTTGTTCTCGAACAAGGGACCAATTTGTTACTGCTTAGTTCGTACAGAATCTGGGTTACCAAAAGATATCTAGCAGCGGTGATGTATAGCAGGTTGATACAGCTACGTTTCGTGCGGAATTTGTCTTTTGTATCTTCCCAGTTCTTGTTTCGATCAAAGAACTTCTTGACCCGAACCGATGCCTCGGTAAATTTAAGGGTTCCAAGATCTTCCCTGAAATTCGGTTGACTGATCCACGCATCTTTTTCGGGATCTTTCAAGAAGTTGTATCGCTCCACGATGGCTCTTTTTATCCATGCGAGGTCTTTTTCGTCCGCGGGGGAAAGTTTTTTGGAATTTGACGCAAGACATCTACAGAAATGAGACAACAAAGCTTTGGTTGGGCTTCGGTGTAAAAACCAACAAAACTCAAGAATGGCGTGAAACAAACAAAACGACTTAATTAATGTAGGTAACAGTTTCGTAATTTAGGTGAACCAATCACAATGCAGCAATTTCGTCAGAACAGTTTCCAGTCAATGGTCGAAAGTGATGCACGTTTGCGTTGGGTTTGCTCTACATGTGAGTCGTTGGCAAAACTCGTGCCACAGACTTTCCTGCCCACCAATAAGAAGCACTTAAACCCGATCATGGCCACTCCTCAACCTCGTCCCCAGGGCTTTTCCCTAGAAAGAAAAATGGCGCCGCCATTTTTCTTTCTTGGGAAAAGCCCTGGGAACGAGGTTGGGCCACTCCCATACGTTTGGTAACGTTTCAATATCAATATGATTGCTTCGTGTTTTGATTGCCTCATTCCACTGTTTACGTTTATTGTAATTGGCCAGGATGTGGCCTCACGATGCTCAACAGATAATCACTCTAGGGAAAGCAAGCACATACTCCTCGTTACATGATTGTCCTTGGAGAGGTTCAGTGTAGTTCTCTGAGGACCACTGAGGCTGACTCTGGACGATATCCTCGATAACTGATATCGGGTAGAGTTCGTCACACACCTGAAAACAAACCACGAATTTAGCAATCTTGGGAAATAATTTGTTTGTTATGAGAACGTGCAGTGTCAACTGAGGAAAATTACCAGTTAAATAACACCAATTCTAGCTAATTATATGTATGGGTTATTGACCAAGCGAGAAGTCAAGATGGCTGGATATTGGCCAAGTTCTTTTTTTGCGTGTTTATGGACCGAGACGAAGTCGAGGTCCATAAACTCGCAAAAAAAGAACGAGGCCAATATCCAGCCATCTTGACCGAACAAGCTTGGTCAATAAAGGATTTATTATATGGGATAAGAGCCGGCTTCAGAGAAATTTTTCTTGCGGGACAAAGCGCGTAATCCCGAGCGGGCAAGATCGCTCCATCTTGCCCGCTCGGGTAGCCAATCACAGCACGGGATTTGGTTCATCTTGCCCGCTCACGGAGCTACCCATATAATAAAAGTTCTTACCGCACGTTCTTGAATCCAAAAGACAACCATGAAGATATGGAAAATGGCCACCATTGTAAACTAAGTACCTGAAAAAGACAAATTCACACAAATTTCGTTAGCACATTAATACTTCAACTGTACTCTTCTGTTCTACCTAATCCCAGTCGTTTTAAATTTCATAGATTCCAAACGACAAAGATCAACTCATACTTCTCGCAAGAGTTATATACATATAGACTGGCCTGCTTGCAGGCGGTAGTTTGTATACGCGAGAGAAGCCCGGCAACTCCGGTCGCCATATTGGACGAGTTAGTGAAAGATCTCGCACTTACCCCAGTCCAGGCGCTTTGCCGATCGTCTCAGATCTTCCACTAACTCGTCCAATATGGCGACCGGAGTTGTCGAGTTTCTCTTGCGAAAACAAACTATCGCCTGCAAGCAGGCTACATATACACTAGTAATTCAATGTTGTACAGTGGTACCCGGGGAACTGATCCTACGAGTCACTTGTATTTTCTTGGTATGAAAGGCGAGTGTGTATACAAAGAAAATACAAGTGACGAGCTTTGAAAATCTGTTGCATTCCTTATCGAAATTCTACGCATATAATCTACTGTAAGCGGACACTTCTCGTAAGCGGAAGCTCGCACTTCTTTGAAACACCTCGCTTTAAATAAACAACGTTAAAGCAGATAGAATTCTTAAAAATCGAGTTCGAACAGCAGTTACACTACTAACTATTTAATTTACACCTCTGTCGTTTTGTTTATCCTGTAAGTGACAGCGCACGTGAATTTTTCAAACGTTTCGGGCATCCATTTTCTCAAATTGATATCCTCTGTTTCGGCGTTCTTGCATGCAACGCAAACTTGCGAATATGAGTGATACATTCTTCCCCATACGGCGCGTCAAGTCTTTCGGCCTCCTGTAAACGGATACCTTGCCCGTACCCGATAGTATTCGCTCACGGGAGTTTCACTACCACGAGAGCTGGGAGTTCTAAAATCCCAAACCCTGATTCATCGGCTGCGAAAGAATAGCAAGCATCTCCATTATGTGTGTTAACGTTTAGGTGGTGATAACAATTCTTTCGCTGACAACAAAGAGAGAAGACACACCAACGTCGCAAAAACATGTTTAGCGTTTGCCGTAAAATCTTGCATTATATATAACAATTTAAAAACCTGTTCTCGACAGGTTCCGATATGAAGCCAATCATTCGATAAACCAAATTAGCTTATGCGCGCATAGCGTGCCTGTTTTTCACATCATGCTATGTCTAACGTAACTAGCGAGTTCGACGTGGAAAGCAAGCCCCAATTATAGATTTTTAACAACAACAAGGAAACACCAAGTAAAAGGTGTTCGACGAGCTTAGTTTGTGCAGTCATTGATGCGTGCCATGGCGTGTGAAAACAAGGTCATTTATAGTGTTAAAGAAATGCTCCAAAACTGTGCTATCCCCCAGAAAGCATAGCATGTTACCATGTTAGTGGGTTTTTGTGAACTGTGAGCCCACACAGGTTGGCTTTGGCTTGCTCGGTTAGTTAGTCAGTTGACTCGATTACCTGCTATCCGCCGTCATTTTCTTTCAGGTTAAACTGACCATAACGACTCGGATACCCGACCCATTCGATCGGTCTCCTTATTAAAAGCCCGAAATATATACACCCCGGACGTTGTTCATACACTGAGTCCATACCCTAATCCTACTTTTCAACATCCAATAGGCAATTTCCGAGTTCATGTCTGCCTCCTCTTCAAAGCGAGTCTAAGTGCGAAGTGTTTGTTATGAAAATTAGTTTTCATTCATATGCAAAGTAGAACTAATTACCATCACAAAAACTTCGCACTTAGACTCGCGTTGAAGAGGAGGCAGACATGAACTCGGAAATGGCCTATTGTAACAGCGCTTTAGCTAAACCACCCTTAAATATAATGAACCTCCACTGACAAAGTTCTCCTACAGTAATCAATAGATTGTGACCTACTCATAATCAGTCAATCAAACTTCTCTCCCTGCACAGACCTTATTCTTTTCTTGAGAGTACGAGATAGCAGGTGGTTCTAATTACATTCATTGTTATTATGTTCTTCAGTGTTTTCAATTTTAGGCACAATTAAACATGTATCAAGATTAAAGGGGTTGGTTTCTAAAGAAACTGTGGTGCTGCTTCGATGGGGTGTGATACACGAAAATTTGGTTTTAACAACGGAGTTGATGATGTAAATTGACGACTGTAAACTATACACTGTACACAGATCGCCTCAAAGCTGACGTTCGAGGGTTAGCTCTTCGTCAGAGCGAATAGAGGAATTATGGGTTGTGTGTGGTACACGAATACATTAGGAATGCAAAGCGTTCGCAGATACCGTGGAGATTAAGGGTGCCGATTGGGAAGATGAATTTTTTCGTGGTACCTTGATATAGGCAAAAGCCGCTGATTGCCACGTGTTGTTTGGAATGGTTAGGCAGATTAAAATGTCAATGTCGAGCGACCGGTTTGGATGCGTCTTTGTCATCTTTCTCAACATCGCGAAGGTGTTCGCGGAATCGGTCGCCTAGACGTCTTCCTGTTGCCAAAAAGTACAGGTTATGCAGTAGATGACATTTTCGGAGCGATACACGTGAAACGATGAACGATACACGATCCCTTACTTCCATGTACGTAAAAGCTTAATTGAAGGAGACGAAAAAAACCCAAACATTGATCGAAAAGAGTAGGGAACGTAGTTCCCAGTGCTTCACAGCATTTTTTTTCCAATCTTTTTTTAACCACGTTCTGACACAAAAACGAGATTGCCTTTTTGCTGCCGTCAATCATCATTAAATTTAATATTTTACGGCGGCGACAAACGAATTGGAAAAAGAGAAATCTATAAAGCGGATCGAAATCCGAGAAATTCAATGAGTTGAACTTTTCGCGACAAAATCGCAGTTTGTCACTCTGTGGCCACCACCGCGCACCGGCGACGCGAAAATTTCCACAAAAAATCGCATCACCATCGCAAGCAAAAACTCGTTCGTGTAGCCGCAGCTTAAGAAATTAGGATAGGCAAGATATTCCGAGTCATGTTATTCCGATGTTACATATTATATTTCAAGTTAATCTACAAAGGTGCATACATGGGTTACAAAAATAGCCAGAAAATTTATTACAATATTCTTTTATGTTATTCTAATGTTATACATTTCATTTATTAATCCACCAGGGTACAAGGGTTACAAAAAATAATCAAATATCTATGAAAATCTATCATCATCAAATACATTCAGTTAACGACGTGGATTTATGTTTAACCTTTTGACGAACAATTTGGAAAACTATTAATTTACTTATGAGAGATTTTATGTTGAAGAAAAATATACAGTGCATTTAGTATTAAATTGCCCGTATACTTAATGACACTTAAGCTGTATTTTTACATTGGACTTCATTTATGTCAAATGCGGAAATGCAATTCAAATCATGGACAAATTGGCAAACACCGCATTACATTGAACCAATAACGCCCTAATTATGTACTTACCTATTACCCAAAAATTGGTGCATACTATTCTCGAATTTAGCACTTATAGCACTGTTCGCGAAACCTGTGCAAACGCTCCCAGAATTGTTACCCAAATTATACAAAGGACGGTGTAAATTAAACTTCGCGTTTTGATTGGTCTAAGGGAGTTTTCGATTAAAGTATAGACACAATGACGTCACGAGCCGAAAAATAACGCACGGAGGACGTCAGAGTGACAACAACATCAGTCACGCTAGTGTCCTTTGTTCTTACCACATTTTGACGTCATCCGTGCGTTATCAGAATACACACGCAAAGCCAAATGGAATCTATTTATAAAAACATCCAATACTGTTGGGTCCAACATGTTGTTGGAGAGGTCTCAGCGAACACCTTGGTTGGGTATTTTTGACAGTTAAAACAATAACATGCAACAACTTCCAAAAGGTGCTCAAACGTATACGCCTCCATTTTTTCGTTTTTTTAATAAGAACGTCTAATTTTGTTTGCGACTTGTGCTTGAAAACGTTCTTAAGTAACATAGTATAGCATTTCAATAAATCAATGCGGACGTGACCAGGAAACCTCTATATCAAGTGCACTGTTTGCTCTGCTGTGGTATCAAGTCCTTGTCACATGCTTGTGCGGCTTGCTCTGACGCCGCGAACAAGATAACGCACCGACAAACTCTTGATAAATTTGGTGTTACAAAAAGCACTAAACTCAGAGGCCCAAAAAACGACAAAAATAAATGAGCAAACTGAAGACGTTTTTAGATGGCTCAGTCCGCCTGGGTATGTTCTTAGCATGTTCTTAAAATCCTAGTTAATCTTAGCTTCAACGTTGATATGAAAAAGTTTCTTATAAAAACAAGTGTGTAATGTTCGCTAATGTTGCCCAGCCAACAATCTTGTGAGCGTTTGCACCAATCAAATTCTCAAGATTTGACGTGAACGATATGCGACTTACACAAGGGACCGAGTTGTGCACAAGTTCATCCGTTGCCTACTACGAAGCAACAACGTAATCATCGGCCTGGTTGCAAGAGGATATCTCTAGTTTATCCACAGACTGATTGGCTTTTACTACTGCTATAATGTATTGCATTAAAGCCTTGTCAAGCCAAGTAAGAGGGTATACACTGAGAAATCCGCCTTCGAAAAATCCAAGATGGCCGCCGTGATACGGGACGACAAACATTGCTGAGTCGTTGTATTCTAAGAAATGAATTCAAAAACAAAAATATTTAACCAGTGAGCAATTTAAAATGAGCCTTTAAAAATATTCAACCTCGCCTCTTTCATTTCGTCTAAACTTGCAGAGAAGAGGACTAACACGAAGAGGATCTCGACTATTGAATAGGACTGCTTTTCTAACAAAGATTAACTTCAGGCCTTTACTGAAGCCGTTTCTCTGAGGGTTTGTCAGTACCTATTAATATTCATATATCAGCCTCGATCAAACCATAAATGAATCACAAATACAAAAGGAATTTGCGATAATATTGCACCACTCTCAGTTGGCATGTCACTTAACGCCCAGGAGCGTTGCGTGACGCCTGCCCAGTAAACTACCTAACACCATCACAATAGATGTAAACACGTCAAAGAACCAATAAGAGTTTGAAGAACATATCTACACACAAATGGAACCACTGGTTGAGAAATTATACGTAGCGCCAAGTTTGCTAACCAGTCACAAAGCAAATCACCAAAACCAACAAGAATTCCCCTCTCGACAAAATCAAAACGGTTCCATGTCATTCGTTTATTTATCATCTGCGATGATTTCGGCGATGACATGTGGGCAGATTGACAGTTTATGCTTCTGCGTGTAGTTTGCAAACACTGAAACCGACTGAATACTTACTGAGATGGTTATGTGGAGTAGTAAACAATTCCTCAGGGACCAGAGGATCATCCAAGGCGTTTAACAAAAGAACAGGGATTTTTACCTGTTCGGAAATACGAATAAGGTTAATGTACAGAAAACTTAAGAGCAGACGACGAAAGAAAACTATTTACATGGAAATGCCGACTGGCACTGTTGTTGTTTACTGAAGAGAATGAATTAGGGGGACAGGAAATCTCCAAACATTTCGTTTTCAGAATCGAGCAATTCTGAATTCCGTTTCTCCCCATTTGGATCAGACCTCTGTGATACTTGCCATCTGATCCCCGAAACAACCGAACGCTAATTAATAAATGTGACTTCTCCAAACTTTCCTATTTTCTATGGAGAGGCACATTAATAAATTACCTGGTTGATGTAATTACAAGAACTGTTCACTGCATAAAATTCATCCAGATGACGAAATCCTGCCATATTTCTGAGATAAAATGAAAGAGAAAATTAGAGATTATTAGGACCTATTTCAAAGAATTACAATTCTATATTTTCAAATTCCTCCAATCAAATGCGTGCTAGCAAGTCACGATAGCCCCAAGAATCACAAAGCAAAACCAAAGAAAATAACAATTATTTTTTGACACCAGGTTAAAACCACTCCATTCCTGCTGCTTTATGACAGTCAAATTCATAAAGACAAGAACTGATTAACCAGACTATATGCTCCATTTTTGTCTCCCGCCACGTTTATATTCATCTTCAGAGTACAGTATTTCAGTATCCATTAGAATAAGTCATAACTAAAACATTACAATCTTTCAAGCCTCGGTCATAAAGAACGGCGTGTTTACGAGACGGAGTTCATTTAGATGCGACCAACAACAACAAAACAGCTTCAAAACCAGGTTAGAGGCGTAAAATATGAGCTAGTGTCCGGAAGAGCACAGTAACCACGGAAATCTGTTTCCTCAACCACCATACTTTTTTTACTTACAACGGAAACCAACCAAATCTGTTTGGTTTTGACCACCATACTTTTTAGACTAACCACCGAAATCAACCGAATCTGTTTGGTTTTAACCAACATACGTTTCTGAGTAACCAACAACAACAACGAAATCTGTTTCGTTTTAACCACCATACTTTTTTGACTAACCACGGCAACCAACCAGATCTGTTTGGTTTAGACCACCATACTTTTCTGACCCGGCCCTAACCACCGAAACTAACCAAATCTGTTTTAAGCATCATACTTTTTTGACTAACCACCAAAATCAACTGTTTCGTTTTAACCACCACACTGTTTTCACTAACCACCGAAATCAACGAAATCTGTTTGGTTTTAATCACGTTACTTTTTTGATTAACCACGGAAACCAACCAAACTTGTTTGGGTGTAACCACCAAACCTTTTTTTGACTAACCACCGAAATCAACCAAATTTGTCTGGTTTTAATTACGATACATTTTTGACCAACCACCGAAATCAACCAAATCTCTTCAGTTTTAACCACCATACTTTCTCTGACTAACCACCCACATCAACGAAATAATCTGTTTGGTTTTAACCAACATACGTTTTTGAACAACCACCGAAATGATACACCATCATACTTTTTGGACTAACCATGGAAACCAACCAACTCCGTTTGGTTTCAACCACCATACATTTTTACTAATTTCAGAAACCAACGAAATCTGTTTGGTTTTAACCACCATACTTTTCGACTTACTTAATACAAACTTGTTAAGCCCGCCGCACACGTGAGGAAAGAGCTGAGCAAAATTCCTCGCGAGGCAGTTAGCTCAGCCGTTTCCTCACGTGTGCGGCAAATTTTCGGTGAGAAATTCGCCTCGCGAGGCGATGAGGAAAATATCAAACATGTTTGATGAAGAAGATTAAGATGATTACCAGAGGTATGTCTGGTTGTGAACTCTGGAGTGATGGGGTTGGGAAGAAAATTTTCTTACTGGGGGGAGTAGGGAGGGGAAGGGGTTTAAACTTACTTAATATAAACTTCGTCAAGTTCTGCAAGGGAAGAAGATGAACGCACGTGATGGATGGATGATTTTCGGCAGTGTGACGTGAAGTTTGGGCCTTGAAATAGCACGCGTACATGGCGATCAATGACATTCTTCATAGTTTGTGTAATCCCCCAGTTGTAAAATCGCCGAAGCCCATTCCACTGATGAAGAAGAACTTTTGCCCTTTAATGTAAAAAGGGTAAAAATACGGTTAAATACCTGTTCAACTTGTCTTATGGAGATTAACCTGACAATTAATGGTATTATAAGACGGGACTGGCGACGCCAACAAACGTTGTTTGAGCAACACTACGTATAACTTTAAGTCCGCCGGGAAATTTGCCGAAAGATCCCCAGATTTTTTCGGTGACGGTCTCGTAACTTCGCTCAGGGTTCGTACACTTTTTCCGACCAAAAATTCAAGGACTTTTCAAGGCCTTTCAAGGGCACATTTTTCCATTTTTCAAGGACCCCAAGAGGGGCAAAATCAAGCCAATGAAGCTTTGTTGGATAAAATTGGCAACAAATTTCAAGGACTCTTCAGGACCGACTGCAATTTTCAAGGACTTTTAAGGCCAGGTTGAATTTTTATTTTGAAATTCAAGGACTTTCAAGGACTTTCAAGGCGCGTGCGAACCCTGTTCGCTTTTATTGCTGCCATATCCCAGAACTATGTCATATTTCCCAGAAGAATTCCCCAATCTCCCGATTCCCAGCAAAATCTCCAAATTCCTCTTAGAGTTGTCACACCTCCCCCTCCTCCCCCGTTTGTAACCATGACTGTATTGTACACCAACAAATTATCTTGTTACTTACTGATGGCATCAAAATGTATTTTACCCTGTCAAACTGGTAACCACACTTAACTGAATACTTTTAATCAGATGACAATCATTCGGAGTTCATCAATATTAAATTAAAATACAGTGGCAGATATTAAGTACCAAGACAACCCCCACAATGTATGTAATTGACGGGTTAAGCACACAACCATCTAAAGTAATGACTTTTAAGTTATTTGTTTGTTTTTTGTGGGCAAACTGTGAGTAAACTCTGGGGAAAATGATGCTAGGTTACTTGAATCAAACTGTTGAAGGCTGTATGCCAAAATCAAAGGCAATTTAAAGAAAACAAGGAAAAAACTGACTAATTTTATTTTCTTTTATTAAGTTTCTATTGGCCCTCCTGGCATGTGTACTGTACTGTACTGTAACACAAAATCAATTTCAATAATCAAGTTACCTTAAAATGTCATATCCTTGGCAAACAGAGATACCACACTCAAAATGCTCCTGTCTGGATGGCTCCTCACCAAGATATTTTACCAGAATGTTTGCTCCCATAGAAAACCCGACACCAATAAGATGCTTGTGATTAAGGACAGACACGAGATGGCTCACCACAGCTGCGAGCTCTTCTGTGCCCCCTGAGGGGAAGGAAAAATGTTATGTTAACAAAATTAATAAATAGAAATAATAAAAACAACAAGTATGGAACAAAATCAAACCATTTATACATTTAGACACAGTGGATTGCCTGCATCAGGAATTAAGATTCATAATAACAAATTCCAACCCATCATGTTTTTTATCCAGTCAGAGTCAGTAGCTTATTTGGAAGCATGACAAAAACATATTTTCCTTGGTTGTATGGGAATGTGCAACCTGAAAATTCAATCAATAGTACTTGGATTTTTCGAGAACCTGGGTTGAGGTATTAGCATTACCATCATTGTTATCTACAACACTGTCAAATCCACTATTACTATCAATTTTCTCTTCTTATGGGGGCTGTCACAACTCTGACAAATGTTGTTCAAGCAACACTGTGTAACACTTGAGTCTTCCCAGAAATATGGAAGATCTTCCTGATTTTTTTTGTTACATTCTTGTGAAAATTGCAAACTTTGCTTTTTGTTTTTCTTGTAATATCCCAGAACTATGTCATACAGTCCTACTCGCTACCTGCCTTGACTAGCCTTAGCTATTTGCAGGTTAGCGCTGTTTTTGTATCATTTTGTTAATTTTCAATAAACTTGAACTTGAACTTGAACTTGAACTTGAACTTCCCAGAAAATTTCCTGAGTCTCCAGATTCCCGGCAAAATCTCCAAAATCTTTTTTCTCCTAAATTTTTATTATTATTATTATTATTATTAATATTATTATCAATTATTATTATTATGCAACCCTTACCATATGTAAATATCCTTGGGGTGGACAAGCCCTCTTTAGTCTTTGCACCCAGATGGTTAAGGACAGCCACTCTGAAACCGCAGCTCATAGCATAATCAGAAAATGTACGGACATACTTTGTTTCAGTGCAGTTAGCAATGCCTGGAACCACAACAACTGTAAACAGTTCCTAAAAGAAGAATTTGCTCAGAATTAGTTTTTAAAAAATGGAAGCCATTATGCAGCCATGAGCTTAGGGAGCTTTAAAAATGTTGATATATAATATAACATATCGCCCTTCAATTGCAGCAGGCAAACTGTGTAACCTAAAGGTGCTTGAGCAAACCTGTGACTAAAGAGGGCAAGTGTATGTCACAGGTCACTGATGCTACAGAAAGCTAAAATCATGTGGGTTACCTGTGGCATTTGTGTTTCTCATGTCATCACCTATGGAATACGGTTACCTGCAGCATTTTGACCACCTGTAACATGTGAGCCAATTGTGTGCTAGCACATCAACACATCAAGGGATAGAGGAGCTGCTATGCAAGAAATGAATTCTTTGCAGTGCTGTAATTACAGACAAAAGGGAAGAAAGAAGCATTTTACATGCTACGTACTTGATTTTCAATAGAAGATAAGTTACCCCTGCCAGGCTCAAAAATTTCATAGGTGACCACAGTGCCATCAGCCAGTCGGGTACTATGCAAAGTTCCTGACAATACTGGACATAACCTGCGACCAAAGCAGGCTGCAATCATGGTCTGAAAATGGCCACTTTTGCCCCAGATTAATGGTGGCTGATATCTGTGAATCAGTGAAACAATTCGCTATTACAACTTGTCATACCATATTAAACCTTTAAATCCTAATCAGTGGTATTAATCCTGACCATCTAACTTCCCACCATATTCATACAGGGCAACTAAGAATACAGGAACCAATCACCAGAGATCAGTCAAGTTGATGTTTAAACAAATTCTCTTTACATGTAACATTTGAAAATGTGTGGCTTGAGAGGTCAGAATAAAATGGGGACTGAAGTGTTAGAAGGAGCATCTGCTACTCTGTTGAAAACAAGTTTTGGTTCATGAATGTCTTGCAATTTCCTTATGTGTATTAATTTGACAACATTCTGATTACAAATTGTTATTTGCTTGTTTAAGCGAAATCTTAAGAGAAGGTATATTCCAAATCATCTTCAGGGTTTTCAATTTAAGCCGGCGCCCGACGCAAGTCATCGGCTACTTTAAGCGTTTGCGCCGGATACTTCGGTATAAACCTCGGCTCCGCCGCACTGTGCTGCTATCGCGGCGCAATAATCCTCCGGATACTTCTGAATATTTACTCTTGCCACTTTTTCTTGTGAGTGACACATTTCCGTTAAAACGTAAATTTTAATATTACGAACTTAATTAAAAATTTAAAGTAATTGTTAACTAGACGTTTACGCGCGCGATCTCATTGGCTTATTATCAAAATTCCACACACTTCTCATAAAAAATGGTCTAAGTAAGCTTAATTGTCAAAATATTTATCCCACCTCTAACAAATTAAATATGATAAGAATTTCCGCAGCAAAAGGCTATGCGATAAGTGATAACCCGTGCACAGTAATGAGATTTAAACAAGGTAAGCTTGAATATTTGATACCCAGCGGGTACACAGCGCGCATCGAAACAACTTTGCATCGTAACCTTAATATTAAGCAGACTTACTTTTCAAAAAGAATAGGACATGATTTCAAGACGCTGTTGATAAATGGACTATTGGAAGCGAAGATCTTGGGAACACGGGAAGACTCTGTAAGATTTAGGATACGAAGCAGTAAAAGGAATATCACACCTGCCACAACCAAAACAACAACAAGACTCGCCATTTTGCATTTTGAGCGCCGGCCTTCGAGAATGCGGAAATCTCGAGAAAACATGCGCTGAACGTGGTAACGCAACTGATAGTTTTCTGTAACGCAACGGTTGTAACGGCTCAAAGATTCCACAGCCCGAAAGTGGAAACTCGACCAGTACGCGGGCTCTCCGACATAAAACGGAAGTACAAGGTCAGTTAATTGTGGTTCAAACAATAGTGAAAAGATGTTAACGTGCCGATTGGATGATCTATTGTTGCTGAAGTCGAGATAACAGGGTCAACCACACAGAGCGAATTTCTTCACGTCCAACTGGATAAGGAGATCATCACATTAAGAGAGGTTGATGGAATCTACTGTAGGTCAAATGCCTGAAATTAAGCGAATGTTAATTGTGTACCAGTCTTCCGAAAAATAGGGACCTCGTGATTGGGGGAGAGGGGATCGGCAAAGACAGTGAGGAAAATGGAGGATGCATGGAGGACAAATCAATCAAGGTTTTGATTTTTTTAGTCTCAGAGCTTTTGAATCTAGGATTTTGAGTAAACTTTCGATCATGTAAATTAAAACAGGCAAGCGGTCGTGACTGTACCTCGGTTACCATTTAATAATCAAGAGATGCATGCACGAGACGAGACCACGAGACCACGAGACCAACTCCACGATTAAAAAAAAAAACAAATCTGAAATTACTTTAATCACCACTTCATCGGTGAGCGTCTGATCTCCATTAAGGGAGCTTATTCAGCGACTTTTACCATTGTGCACCATGTTGTATCGAAATATCCAACGCCATGCCCCGACCGTCCCCTCCCCCACTCCACTTTCCTGCTTCTGCTTACCCCACTCTGTAATCGAACCGGGATCATAGCTTCATTGCGACACTAAACACAAATTGTTATTAATTAACGTGATTGAAGTTTCTGACCTCGGGCAATCAAAAGAAGAGATGACCCTTTCTTCGGCTTATCGGTGATGCAAACATGAAACCGTAACCTACAGATTCCATCTTGCTAGCATTGACGTGCGACGGACGTTTTTCAAAATATTTCTGGTTACACCAACAATCTGCGCTTCTAAAGGTGCGTGAGCCCTCAAGCAGTAGACAGGCAACGATCGCAAAAAATGGACTTCAGCACAAACGTAAGCCACATGGGAACGTCTGTTATGACAGAAAATCCACCTTCGGTCATTTCATCCAACGAGTCTTCAGAATTCAAAACGTTGAAGCTGTTTCTTTACTTTGTTATTTTAACGTTTAGTTCCGTCGGCAACAGTTTAGTATTGTACTTGATTTCCTGCAAACGACGCCTGCGCCAAGCACCTTCGAACACGCTGCTACTAAATTTAAGCGCCTGTGATCTTCTCACTCCTCTTCTTAGCATACCTTTCGACTTAGTGCTCGAAGAAAGAGGATATCTGTGGCCATATGGGGCGTTTATGTGTCGCGTCTTGTGGCCCGCATCTACGCTCACAGCCACAGCTTCAGCGCTTACTTTAGCCGCCATTTCGCTGGACAGGTGAGTTTTATTTAAAAATTTGATGAAGTACACCATCGGTTTTTATTCCCCAAAATATCGAAATAGCCATATCATTATTCATGATTAGACTGATGAAGGCCTATTTACTTTGCAACAGGCCAAGCTGGATGGGCACACTTGGGTACTCCTAGCTTTTGTTTTTAGAGTTATTCTAAATATCTTGCAAACTTCTGTTGCTTGTAACACCTTGCTTAACAACGGTAATTACGTAACTATTTTATTGTGGGCCATCTCATCCCCTTGGAATAAAGTCACTGTAATCTTGAGCTTTAATCCAAGGAATTTTTACCACTCATATCCTGCAGTGTTTAAATAACCCAGACCAACATCAAAACTGTAAAATTTTTAAAAACTACGCCGGTGATTTCCTCGGTTGAAAACTGTATTGTTGTCAGAAGAATAGTGCAGCTAGTTTTCAATTAGCAGTCAACAGTTTCCTCTTAACAAATTTATCACCACAATTATCCATGAAACTCCACACTCCCAATCTGTCACCTTAGCTTGGGATCACAACTACGACAAAAACGTTTACAAGTCTTAAAAAACTGCACCATTAAAATGAAATATTTTCAGAGCAGCAGCGAATACCAATTGATCACTTCATTTTCCTTGAAACATAATTACCGTTCTGAGAAAAAAAAAGTAAATTCAATTACAGTTAAATTATAATTGCTATCAACATATAAGTGGCTGCCCATTCTTTCGTCCCATCTAGTCTAGTTTTAATCTTTTTCTCTGCTAGGAAAGTAAGGCTAGCGGCCACGTAGCTGTTGTTTTCCAGAATCAAAGTTTTGTCGGGGACTGGCCGGAGTAGCCCTTGGCCCACTCGTTCTTCACGCATTCCATGGATTTTGTTTTCTTGGCGCCAGTTTCACACTTTGATTTCAGCTTAATTCGTCAAACCAACAATTGGAAGCCAAACTGACTGCTTTCTTTGGAGATAAAGAAATAGTTGTGAGTCAAAGGGCATACTTAATCCAGCTGAGGCTGCAGCCACAGCCTTTTTGTTTACCGGATAGATAAAATTACTTCTCTTAAAGAATTCCCAAAAAAAATATAGAACAGGGACTGCTAAAACAATGTTCTTCATCTCTTCCCTGTGTTTACTCTCACCTAAACAAAATAGCCACAGTAGATGCAACGACTACACTCCAGATCGGAATTGGGGGAACACTTTCATTTTTAAGAATGGACACGCCAGCACATAAATATACCGGGCGTTTCTGTCCAGCAATAAAGAAACAATTCAAAAAAACACGGTTGAGCTCTCACTGATGTACTGGCAGTTTTACGCAGAGAATCACTGATCCATTTAAATACCGATACATTTTGACAAATGTTGCCTAAGGGGATGAAATGTTAAACAAAATGAATGTTGATTGCCTGAAGTGTATCCTCCTAAGGAATTTTGCGGTCGGGAGAAATTGTGTTACTTTTTTTTAGTAAAAATGTTAGTTAGATTGTGAAAGAGGCTGTTTACCAAACAACCTCTTCCACAATCTAACTAACAGTGATCGGTTTTCAAAGACCGGAGACTCAGTTCGTCTCTCCGAAATCTTGAGGGGTACAAATTTGTTAGCCGGAGCAAGGTGCGACTAGGAATTCTGCCAACCGTGAAATTTTTTATTAGTGTTTTTCGGCCGGAGGTTTGTTGATAAAATTCTTAAACTGTTAATCCACGTACCATATGAATTGGGAAACTTTGTCAGTGTTTAATATGTTATCGAATGTGTAGACGAATACCTCGACTGTTAAGGTTTAAGTTTGTCAGTATGAAATTTCAAGTTTGGATTGTTCCACTGAATGGGAAATTTTGACCACTGCTTGGCTTCTAGTTAGCCTGTTTGTTGGCATCGCTCAACAACATTGTTTAAAGCTTTTAGATTTTGCTAAGCAAACTGCGTGGCAAATAAAATGAAAGTGGCAGACCTTCTATTTACTAACTCTCTAAGAGCGTTTTTTCTTTTCTTATACTGTTTACAGCGTTCTTACTTTTTAGCTAATGTCTGATGGGTCATCAAGAAAATTATCAGTGAACATTGCTTCTCGCTCACTTACGTCATTTGTTATTGACTAACAGCTGTCATTTGCTTATGGTGTCTGTTTCTTACCTTTGGTTGTTTTCTCTGAATTGGTATGTGTTTCCCAGTTTTATTTCCAAACGAAGAGGTGGAAATTTTCTAGTGCAACTACCGCGGTTCTTGTATGGCTCGGAGCGTAAGAAAGCAAAGCCTACCGGGGTTACAGTAAAACAGTGCACCTATACAATTTCGATCCATGTTAGTTGGGGTGTTCAATAACAGTGTAAATGTTTGCAGTTGCCGGCTTTTGACGAGCGATGGATATTTCTAGCATTATAATAATGTCGCATGCAACGACCTCCTTTATCACCGTCATAAATCAAATTCACTATGCGGCATGATATAAGCGGTTTGAGAAATTCAATTCCAGTGAAATTAAGTCTCTTCTTTCGACTCAGTTAGAGTTGGTGTGGACAGTGAAACAGTTGCCTTTGGTATCAAAGAAATTCGGTGCTAGGATTTTTAGAGGTATGATGTCCTGCAGTAGCTAGCTTATGATTCCTGAGATTGGGGGTGTATTAGGCCCAGGTCAAACACCGTACTTCACATGAGCTGCATGAACTAAATTACACTTTAGGTCGACTCAAATTTGTTAAGTTCGCCTGTTGAGTCAAACGTCGAACTTAATTCAGCCGAACTTAACTAGATCATGAAAATAAACAGATTGAGGTTGACTTATACATTGATATATATTAACAAGATTATGCATTTGGTTCGGCTCATGTGAAGATCGACGTTTGACCCAAACTCTATCTTAAGCCGTTATTCCCGCCTGTCCGGCCGTGAAGAACGCCTCAGCCGATCTAAATGAAATCAGTCGAACTTAATTGGGTCAAACGTCGTACTTCACATGAACTTAATGACCGAGTTTTGTTCGGTTCATGTGAAGTACGCCGTTTGACCTGGGCCTTAGACCTGCCAAAAGATGAGAATGTGTCTCAGTTTTAACAATCGATCGATATTTCAGATATTTGCAAACTGAAATTACTGATTGGTGCTAACTGGGAAACTCAATCATAACATTCCATTGGTATAGAGGTGGCGAAGTTTGAGAAACAACCTTTTGCTTAAGCAGATCAATGCTTGAAGATTAAACATCCCCCATAATCGTAGACGTGAAACGTATGACCACGTTCGTCGGCTCAAACATGCACACGCGCGTGGAGAATTGCCGGACGATTTTTGTTTTTGCCAATCAACATCTAAACAATTTAATTAATATTCTTAACGAAAAACCTGCCAATTTCACAGATGATTGTGAATCGAGATATCAAAATCATTATTACTCTTTCATTTTTGTTAAATGACCACTGGTAAATGCCACATGATGCGTTAAGACCGTATCCAGCTTAAATTTCCCATAGATGCATGTGGTTTAAATTGTCTTTCAACTTAGTTCGTACGCTTTGAAGTCGGTCGCTGGATAAATAAACGTTTTAGAGTTGGAATAGAGCAATTAATTTTCAGCTGGGTTTTGCTAGAAATTTATTACGAGGGCAATAATTCATATCCCCTCATCAACTTTGCAAATATTTTGGATGATTGATGTCACGTTTTCTTGTCTTTAAAATTAATCGGTCGTTTTCAAGTGTATTTTTTGCGTTCACTCAAAATTCTGATGTATTTAACCTCTTAATCTATGAGCAGGCCTGATCTATGAGTGTCAACTTATCTTCACAGATAACCTCTGATCTAACATCTCTTTAATTTCATGGTGATTTTGCAAGTGGCGTAACAGATTTCACGTGTGTGTAAAAAAAACACGACGATGACAAGTAAACTAACCAGCACTGCGTAAATGATCTACAAAGAATTTAAGGTCTGCACATGCACGCAGCTTTCGCAATTTATGTCGAACAACCCTAAATTTAGACGGAAATAGGTTCAGCTCCTAGTTGATCTTTTTTTTTAGGTTCAGCTCCTAGTTGATGGCTCGAAAGTCGGTCTCTCTTTTTTCATCTTGTTACCTCGTCGTGAAGATCATCCTAGATTAGCAATGAAAACGTCATTTTTTGTCGAGATCGTCAGCCCACAAACAAAGTTGATTTTACCACTCAGTGATCAGTGACCTCTTTTGTGTGATATCTGACTCCGAAATTTTTTTTTATCACAAAGTCAAACTAACAGGCGCGTAGCGTGGTCATTTTTTCAAGTACGCACAAGTACATGATCTACTGAGAAACCTGAGTAAACTACTGAGCGAAAATTCTGCGTTCTGTAAAGTTAGAACATGGGATAGCTTTTGTTTTAGTTTTTAGAATTTAATCAAAGTGGTGTTTTCATCACGAAATCTTGGTTGCGTGCAAGCAAAATGTTAAAAATAGAAACAATTGCCAAAAATTTCAAAATTTTCTAGATCTGTTCACTTTAAGTACGCACGTGCGTATATGCGTATAGGACGCTACGCGCCTGACTAATTCAGTTTTCTGGATAGTATTTATAACTCGAAACAGTCGGAACACTGATCGCGAAAACTGAGTTGCAATAGAGAGAAAGTTAGAGTTAAACTTTAATTCACGGCGGTCATTTTGAGTTGTGTGGAACTTAAAAAAGCCGCATCTACACGAGCAAATTTTTCTGTCGGGGGCATGATAGTGCCTCAGTATGCATTTATGAGGGGAGTGAATATTTGGCTAAAAACGTTGCTCAGTTTTCGGATTTTGGGGCTCATGAATATATTTTACGGATTGGCGGATTTTAAAAGCTCTGTAAATCACGGATTTCTTCAATATTTCAGCATGGATTATGGATTTTGTTTTTTTTTTAAGTACGGGTCGTGGACCTTTAACATTTTTTCCATTTTTAATGTTTATTTATTTATTTTTTTATTTTTTTAACTAAAAACAGCAACAGCGCTTGTTAACTTTGTTAATACTTTATTATCCGAATCGTTTTGTCTGATAACACAGACGTCAAAATTGATAAAAGAACTAGTTTTACACTAATGGTTCGAACTACGTCTTTTATCAATCTTGTTTAAGCCCTGATAAAGTCTCAGTGAAGTTTGTGATCCGACAAAACAGGGCGGATAATAAACAAAGTCAAGAGAGGATGAGGTGCCTCACCCTCTCTTGAAAATGTTGGCACAAGAGCTCTCAAGTCTCATGCTCTTACGCTGAAACTATTATCAGTCTCACGCACTTAAGGTTTTTGATTTCGACAGTTCACTCTGACGGACCATCATTCTGGAACTCGATCATCCCTTTGTACCGGCTTCGAACGCTTTCCAACAGTGGAAATTCTCGTTCAGAGACAGCCTTACACCGGTCATGCTCACATTCAAATCGTAGACTAGTAACGTTGACTTTCTTGATATTAGTCTAATGAAATTGTTTCAAAATAATAACAATAAGAAGAACCAGGTTTTTCGAGCCCGCAAGAATAAGCATCCCCACCAAATCACTGTTTTAACGAAAACTGCTTGTCAGCAACCTGGTTCTGGTCATCCAAAGTCAAAATAGCTACTTTTGATGGGCCATGTTTCCTCTCAGAATGAACGAAAACACGTCTTAGCTACTTCAATTTTTCTTAATGTTCTGGGGGAGCATGCCCTCATATTCCCCCTCCACCCCCTCGCCACCCTCCTCCCACCAGAAAGGGGATACGTTAGCTTCAGCGTCACAATACAGGGCCACGCCGTCAGGAATCTCACTCTTTCGGAACAAATCAGCCAGATAACTTTTTGACAAGATCCGTTGCTTTGAGTTGCTTATAAGTTTTTAATAAGAAACAATTTAAAAAGTGCATGAATACCAAACACAAACTGCAGGAGGTAACCTGAAGTAATAGTCCGCGAAGGTGCTTCACGGTTCTACGATTTGTCAACTTTTAATGTTGGCCATGTAATAAAACGAAAAATCTGTCGAAGTGCTGAAAACAGCGCCTTAAAATTAGAATAGCTAAGTTTTGGAGTCGTACTTTTATAGGTTCGCAACTCCAACGGAAACGTTTACAGACGGTGCGCTTTAATCCAGTGTCTATAGATTTTCGAAAGAAAACCGTAGAAGGATCTATTGACCACTTAGACACGAGCATAGGATTGATTCCTATCGAAGGGTTATCTAATGGCAAGCTTCGCCGGATATCCTTAACTGTGTGATCCCATAAGCCATTTGCTAAGCCAGTTATTATAATGAAATTAAGGAAACAATAAGAGATGGATGAAAACTTTTCACACACAGGCAGTCAAGTCCACGGGCCAATCTTTTCATAATTGGAAACTTTTTCTCTCTTTTACCAATCTCATTTACCTTAAAATCATTTGAAACTTGGCAAGACCACACATATTGTCAATCTTCAAATAAATGAGGGTAGTTTCGGAGAAGTTGGAAAAATATTTTTCAGAAAACATAATTAGACTCTATGGGCCGAGCGTGAAAATTGGATCAGGCGAATCATTTACAGCCCCTTTCTTGCTCTCTTGTTTATAAACGTGCTCATGTAGTTTGGATTCACCAACTGAGAACAAAATCCTGGATTAGGATAATTTCAGTTAATGAAAGACACTTAAAATAATTTCCTGTGCTGCTTTAATTGGCACCGGAAGTTTTCAGTCGGTGTTCTGTCCTTTGTTGGTTTTGTTATTGATTTCGTTTTTTCTTTTTCATGCCATAAATTTTGAGGACTTTTGAGTTTAAGCATGGTTTGCCATCAAAATGGAACTCGCGCATCTTTTCCACCTATGTATGTGTCACAAACAGAAGAAAAGGTCTTTCATAGATAAAAATGGTTTGATCAGTATGAGGCCACTCCTGGAATTTAGAAGCGGATCGGTGAGGTCAGGATAAAGGTGGAGATGCCAGGTACGAAAGGCAGGTTTGCAAAAGGAAATAAAATCCATCTCTACCATATCAGACTATAATTAGCCCAAGAGTGGTCTTATCTTCTCAGCAGACACTTTTTATCAGTCCCATAGTTATCTCTGGCTTTAAGTGGGGGAAGGTCTTCCAGGTCTAAAGATATTATTAGGGGCCGACCATTTAACTTTTGAGGGGGGGGATGGGTGATTTCTGGTCAGCAAGTTTTTTTTTTTCGAGCAACCTGGTGGGCAGGATATTTTTTTCCCTCCTAAATGCTCTGCAGGATTTTTTTTTTCTCTCCTCATTTCTCTGCAGGATTTTTTTTCCCTCAAAAAGGTGTCGTGTTTACATTTACAGAATGTATTTACATTTAGATTGTGGTTATTGCAGTAATAGTTCTATTATGGAGCTGCAAAGCATTAAAATGTTGTAAGCTATACAAAATCATTCTTGTATTATACATGTATAACAATATTCTCATGTTATAAAGTGATGCTCCAGAGGTAGATTTGAAAATGTTTAGCTTCCTAATTAAAAAAAATAGCAAAAAGCAGTTCAGAAATGCTCGTAGCATCGTAATTACTGCTAGAATCATTACTTACAATTTAAAAGTGGACTGAAATCTCCAAAACAAATGTTTTATATATTGTCTTATATTATATGACATGGCAAAAACCTTATCGAGTTCAATAAAGTAATGACATGAAACTGCTTCACTTGAAAATATTAAAAATGAACAAATTATTTTTCTTTGTCTAATAAAACTTGATTCTTCAAATAGAAAAATTTACCTCCATTACTGCTTGTGATAAGCTAACGAGTTTGGATACAGTGCGATCCAGCAAGCCAGAAATCGCTGATCCGGATAACCACAAGCTACCTAAGGAACTGTAGGCTAACTGCAGTGCTAACTAGGCTAGCAAATTTGTAATTTAGGCTAACCGTAATGGCTTGCATGACTCCTATGACTTGGAGCCATGTGAACCGAGCAAGCGAGAAATCCCTTATCCCATTGTAAGGGCAATTCGCAAGCTACCTAAGCTAACTGTAGGCCAACCAGAGTGTTATTTAGACCAATCAATGTGCTATTTTAATAGGCTAACAAGAGTGGCTCGCTGGCTTGAAGATTATCCGGAATGGTTGCAGTTTTGCCGAGAATTGTAAAGCCCCCCAGGAATGATGAAATAGCTTTGCAACATTTTTTTTCTTGCTTGCAGCAGTGCAAGAATTTTTTTTCTATTTCATTTGTGCTGCATGCAATTTTTTTCTTCCACCAAGCGCTTGCAGGAAATTTTTTTTCAAAATCACCCACCCCCCCCCTCAAGAGTTAAATGGTCGGCCCCTTAAATGCCCCTAATTGGTTAATTAATCAAGAGCTACTTCGACTCTTTTTGGCGGATGTCATCATTAATTAATTTGAGGTTTAACAGCATCATTTCGCATCAAATGTGTGTTGAGTTCAATAAGAATTTCCAGGAGGCATGACTGTTAACACTTGGGGAACCATCCTCCTCTCAAGTAATAAGGTATCCTCGCTTGTTTGAGCTGAAGGATATGCTGTGGAACTCTGTAGATTGTGTTAAGCGCAGATGTTGTGGTGAGGCATGAGGCCTCATTAGAGGGGGGGGGGAGGAGAGAGGGAGGTCTGAGGTCTCTGTGGTGTGTTTTACATAAACTGATGGTAGTCTCTTTCTGGATAGTCAAGATTGCGAGTCCTCAGGGGGAGGGAAAAGAGACGGGGCTTTTATTTCCCCGTAACCATGCCCTCCCCCAATCCCGGCTTGTTTACTTGAAGTTGTGGCCCTTGCCTATCCAGGAAGGGCCTACAGGGCAATCTCTGTTTTAGAATATTAAATGTTCAATAAAGCTCAACCGTAGATGCTAATCTTGCTGGAATACGTTTGATCAAACTTGTATTCTAAACAACAAGATGCCACCCGAAATATTGTGCACACAATTTAAAACCATCGGTCTGCCCTTAAAGATCCTCTGTTTTAGAGCTTTTTAATTTCAACAAACTGTTCCTTTAACAGATTCCGTCTGCTTATGCACCCGTTCACGCCAAGACTCACAAAGAAACAAATCAAACTCCTCATAGCCAGCATCCACATACTGTCTTTGTCCATTATAGTGCCCTACATCAACTTCTTAAAACTACAACATCACGAATGTCACGAGCAATGGCCAAAGCTAGGATACAGACAAGCTTACACAGTGGTGTTGTTCATGGCTCAGTATGCCGTGCCTCTTATATTCATGACGACTGTGTACGCGATTGCCTTGATTAGACTGTACCGTGTCACCAGCAACGCAACTCAGATGCGAGTTACGATGGATTCTCAAGACTCTAGAAACGTCTCCAACAGTTCTTGGAAGGGTTCCGGCAACTCTCGAAAGGTTACCGTCTGTTCTCGGAAAGTTTCCGTTGTCTCTCGTAAAATCTCGACAAGTTCTCAGTTAGCGCCCGAGGCGAACAACGGCTCTTCGGGTTCGAGCCGAGCAGGGCGAATTCGCCGACTAAGTTCACGAGTGGCTTATAATATGAAGCACGGGTGTGAACTGGACTCTAACGTGCGCGTAACGAAGATGTTCATCGCGATTGTGGCGATCTTCGCAATTGTTATGCTTCCAAATCAAGTTGTATGGTTATGGATCGATTTTGGAAGTGGCCAACAGCACATTCGATTAAACACGATCAAAATCATCTGCTGGCTTTTTACTTACACCAACTGCGTGTGTAACCCTTTTATTTTTATCATATTTTTTAAAGACTTCAGGTCGGAGATAGCGGCTTTACCAAAGAGGTTTTGCAATGGACGCAAATGTCGTTTGCATATTTCAAGGTCGAACGGAACGGCCACCGAAGATACGAAATATAATCCACCTTCTTCTCCGATTAGCACTCTTTTCACTCTAAATGAAACTGAGAACTGAGGTAGCCTAAGCAACTGTAAAACGTACATTGTGCATCAAAGTCAAAGCAACCTAAAGGCCTCCGCAAACGAGGAAACATTGTTTCCCCCGTTTGTGCGCACCCGCAATATTTTTTGCGGAGGGAAGCAAAATTTCTTCCCGGGAAGCAAAAATGTCTTTGAATATTTTCAAAAACTCCATTTTGTTTCCTGCTCGTTTGCGCACCCAAGAAATATTTCGGGAAACAATGTTCCTCGTTTGCGGGGACCTTAAGGTGGCGAAAACGTGTAATGGGACAGAAATAAGCAATTTTAAAGACTGAGTCGTTCCTTATTCTCCTGACAGCGATACCTTACAGAAAATTAATCGACAAAACTTGAGGACTTGAACTGAGCTGTTATAAACGTGCAAGAAGTTCGTTGTTTTTGCAAACAGGTCAAATAGAACGCAGTTGTTTTGCTTTTACACATGTGTAGAGGACATGTTTCTCTATATAGCACTGCAGTCGCAAGATTAAACCTTTTGAAAATGAGAACTTCTTTTGTTGATTTTATATTTAACAGTTATATTATTAGCTGACGATTTCTATGGGCGACAGCTGATCAAGGCTGCGCCCTCATCAGCTATCACGCGATAGAAATCTCGAGCTCGTTCAAAACTAAACGAGTAAATTACCTAAATTTTTCCCCCAGACACTTTGGAAACGCGAAGAATCGGCCGCTAAGTTGTTGACAAACGACACTCACCATCTGTCACAGAATAGATAGCGAGGCTTAGCCAGTCAGAGACCGGCATTCGTGACAGAACGCTAGTTGATTATACTAACTCTTACTAGAGCACTATCGTCCGGAGAAGCGCAGTCCCTTTGAGAGAGACTGTTGGTGGTGACTTTTGAGGACGTTTTGGTAATCATTCAGAGCGGAACTGTTCACTTGACTCCGATGGTAACTTTCATTATGGCCGTCGAAACGTCAGTTAATGTCACCAGGAACAGTTCTACTGACTGCGCATGACCCGGACGATCGGGCTTCAATAAAGCAAATTAATTAAGTACAGTAACCATACAAACTCGTGAGCCAGGGACGCCTCTATTGACTGCTTCGATCTGCCCAAAAACGTTTCATCATTTCATCAGCCGTGTATTGCCAAAGTTTATTTTTTAAATCACCAGTAACAAAACTAAAACGATGACATGTTTGAAAATTGCGCTGCTTGAGAGCTGCTTCCTTGTCGCATCGTTGGTAATGATCATTTCTGTTACAACAGATTTTTCAATTTGTTTTCTTTGCTTCCTTGTTACGGGCATTTTTCTGGTTTTCCTCGAGGGCGTGGTCGCAGTTGTTGGGGGTTGATAGAGAATGTTCCTGCAGAATGGGTTATAACCATCAAAGAACACATTCATGAAAAGCGAAGGTGAGTCTTTCTTTCCTGGACACTCTTCCTCAAAAAGCTCTTGAACACAGGCTTTTGCCTTTGAATATTCCCTGAGACGAGAAAAAAGAAAACCAAAAAGCTTATAGTAAAACTGTCGCATTTTCCCGCACAGTACAATACATGCACGTCTCATGAAAGAGGGCCGGCGTGCATGTATTACTCAAACGCACCACATGGACAGCATTGCTTGAAGCGTTTGGTCAAATTAAAGTTGGTGCAAAGACGTTTAAGGAACATTATCATTAAGTTTTTCAGCCGTTGGTTAAAACATCTTTCAGGAAAGATCTGTGTTGTTTTATGTTCTACAAATGGTTGCGGTTGATTTGGTTTGTGAAATGTTTTAAGTTGTTTGACCTCTGAGTAAAGCATTTCAGTATCATAACTGATAACCCAGCGGCTGCATGCCTGTACCAGTTGGTCACCAGCAAATTTCTTACGCCAATTTCTGTAGACAACAGAAAAAGTGAGAATGTTTGATTTCCCCTTTCCTTTTGGGTTTATGAATAAGAAAATCACCTGCTCACATGCACAGTGTCGGGTCCGTAATGTTGTTTCGAAACTTCCGGTGAAACCTACGCACGCATTTCGGTCCTTCTTCATAGTATCGCCTGCCGCAAAGAACCAGAGGGAGAATCAAGGCACCATTTTGGCAGTAAAACTGTTTCCGGAACTTCAGCCTCACATCCATGTCTATCCAGGCGTCGCTTCGCCAGCTGTGCTCACATACACGAGTCACGTTCTTAATGCAACTGATAAGTGATTCGAAATCATCTCTGCAAGACAAAAGCAGATGAATTGAAGAATGATCCTCTCGGTTGTGAACGCATTTTAGGCAATTGCGTAAACAAGTCTACATGCAAAAAATTAAGGACATCAACGGGGTTTGAGCCCATGACCTATCGATACCGGTGCAATGCTTTACCCAACTGAGCTATGAAGCAACTGACGTTGGGAGCAGGTCAATTGTGGGTTCACATGTTCCCGTGAACAAGTTCAGAGTGAATGAATTGATTTGAATTAAATCATATATGAACAGTGAGTGATTCTCGCAGTTGTGAGCGCGATCACGAGATCAAACCCCATTGAAGTTTTAAACTTTTTTTCAGGCTTCTTGACGCAATTTCCTAAATTGCGTTCACGACTGTGATGATCATTCTTAATCTTTATTTCATTTAATTTCCGCACTTCATATATGATTTAATTCATATATACTTGAGCTAGAGCGTTTTAAAAGGGAACTTCCACTTCCATAAAAAATTGACACTTAACTGTTGCAAACTGATTATTAGATTCCAAATGCTATTTTAAAACGCGCAGGTAACATTTACGTGAACCCAAAAATGGATATCGTTATCACCTATTTATACGTATACTTTTAAAGGTCGCCATTTTGAGCTGCATAGCGTCGGTTTGGTTGCCCAATTTAATCTTTAAAACCAATGATAAAACAATGACCAGAGACAGATTGCTGACCAGCGGTTTTCGTTAAAAGAGTGGTTTGCCGTGAATGCTCATTCTCGTGGACTCCGAAAACCTAGTCTGGTCATTGTTATTTAAGGGTTTTACCTAGCAATAGCTGCAACTAATTGACGTCATGAAATCCTAAATGCGTGCGCGCGTGAAAATTTAAAAGTGAAAATAGGCGACAATGATACCTTATTTTTGAACTCACCTGCAGTTCATGATTGAACCCGGCCTGAGCCCTTGATAGAACGGTATCTCGCAAGACAAGCGCGTTTTGTACACATAGTGGTGAAAACTGCACGTTCCAATATCTCCGTTGGCCTCTTGAAACGCCATCAGGAACACTACAAGAGCAAGATGTAAGGTACGCTCTAAGAACTGCTCTGCGATTTATTTAGTCTCGTGTTGGTTTTCAAAGCTCTGCTTCTTATCCCTTTTTCTTTGCTCAATAGGGAGCTTAAGCAAGGACGGTCGCGACGGCGATGAAATCGTCTTTAAAAAATGTAACTTCTCTTTTTTGTAACTTTTTCGCGATTATTCCAATAAGTTGAAAAATGCTGGCGAACTATCCAGGGACTAAATTGCAATGAACGACAGCAAAGTAAGGAAAAAGAAAAACAAAATTTGCCGTCATGCGTTCACGTTCTCTAGAAAACATTAAAAATTTGGTCATTTCACGTTGTTGTTTTGCAGAGGACGGCAAAGAAATGTACCAAAATGTACTAGAAAACGCACGTGCGCAGCGATGGTTAAGCCTGTTGTTTTGTAACGTTCTCGTTGCCGTTCCTGTCCTCGTTGCTTAAGCTGCCATTCTTTGCGCTCTTTATTATGCTTTTTTGTTTACTGAACTATTATTCTCGCATCAGAACAGCTTCTTTTCCATTGACTTTGACAATGGCGTCATGATAACACGTACAGTACCAAGATGTCGGTTTTTCTCTGTTATTTTTTATAATTTCTCTATGTACAACTAAACCTCTGTTGAAAAATTTTTGTTTTCGCTTTTTTTTTTTCGTTTCTTTTTTCTCAGTCTGGTGTTTAGGTTTTTAATATATATACTGTTGGAAAATTAAATTTGCTTGTTTTTCCCTATCCACATCAGTTAATGCGATCTTAAAAGCTGTCCAACCTTGTATTTTCTTCTACCAAGTGGGATTTTCAATGGTGTACTACGAGAAAGCTTTTGCATAACTATTTTATACCATGTAATGGTATACAATCACTGCATCATTCCACTAATGATGTATGGAAGTGAAACCTGGACCCTATATCGTCATCACATCAAGCTTCTAAGAACCATCCAGCAGCGGCACCTGAGATCAATTCTTAAGATCAGGTGGGATCACTTTGTCACGAACGATGATGTACTGGATTATGCAAAGTCTACGGATATTGAGATTATTCTTGTTAGGAACAAATTGCGTTGGGTGGGTCATGTTGCACGTATGCCAGATGTGCGCCCCGTGAAGGCACTTCTCTATGGAGTATTAGAAGAGGGTTCAAGGAGAGTCGGGCGCCCCCTTCTCAGGTATAAGGAAACTATGAAGGACATCCTCAAGCGTGGAGCTGCTCTCGGAACATGGAGAGAATTCGTAACTGACCGGCTAGCCTGGCGGAGATTTACATCTGACATTTGTGATAAAATAGAAATTGAGAGACGGAACAGGAATATAGAGAGGAGGGCCAAACGTCACGATAGGGAGAGGAGCAGATAGTCATCTGGAATCCTCCCTGGGACTGAGCTCATTTTTCACTACAAGAATCCTGTATTCATCTGTAATTTTTTGTGTACTACTCGCATCGGGTTATAGGCGTATATAATGGAAAATACGCGACCTTACACAATAAAAGCGGCGTACGTTCGGTCGAATACCGACGAATATGCTACGGCCTTCCTGCAATCTGATTGGTTCGCATGTTATAAAGCGACCTAAACACTATTAAAACCTGTATTTGAATGTGTAGAAATCGCTGTCTTACTTCAAAAATCAAAAGGAAAAGGGTAAGGGAAAAGGATATCCCTTACATGACACAGGAATGGAAAAGTGCTCTGAGAAACAAAAGGAAGTATGCCAAAAAGTTTGCAGAAGACCGCACCGCTGAGAACCTGGAATTGAAAAGGAAATATCGAAATATAGCTACACGAGAGCGGAGAAAAGCAATCCGAGCATATTGGTATACAAAGGCGGACGAACACAAATCAAGACCATCGAAATTCTATGATACGTTCAAACCTTTCATCAGCAACAAGAGCAAAGAATCGGCAGCAATACACCTTAAAACGGAGGGTGACAATGCCGTAAAGGATCAAACGGAAGTGGCAGAGATACTAGCCAAGTACTTCACCAATGCGGCACTGAGTATCGGTGGAGACCACGTAAATAATATGACGGAAGAGGACCATAGTGATCACAGCAGTGTTAAGACCATACGAGAAACCCACAAAGAAACCAATTTTGAATTCAAACTCTTCACAGTGGCTGAAGTAGAACAGGCACTAGAAAATATTAATCCAAAGAAGTCCAGCGGATGGGACACAGGACTACAACCAAAATTACTTAAGAATGTAGCTAAAGGAACAGCAGCATCGTTAACCAGCCTCTATAACAACTGTATAGAGCAGAGTACTTGGCCCAGTGCATGGAAGATGGGCGAGTGGACACCCGTATTTAAAAAGAAGGGTGATCGCCAGGATGCTAGAAACTATCGCCCTATCACCTCCCTTATTGCTGTCAACAAGATATTTGAACTCTTGTTGAGCAATCAGGTGACAAGCCATTATGATGAAACTCTGTACTACAGAATGACAGCCTACAGGAAAAGACATAGTTGTGAAACAACCTTGCTTATGCTGATCGAGGAGTGGAAACGGGCTGTTGACAGTAAACAACTGGTATCAGTGTTATCTACCGATATGAGTAAGGCCTTTGATTCTCTCAGCCATTCTTTGATGATAAAGAAACTAGAGGCTTATGGATTTGGAGGGCGATCACTTAACCTTATGCGATCTTTTTTTGCGGATAGATTAAACCGAGTAAAAATGTGTGACGTTACTAGTGACTGGATAAAGATGAAACGGGGGTGCCCTCAAGGATCGTCTTTTGGTCCCTTACTATGGAACATATGTCCCCAATTAGTCTTATGAGGCTAAACAAATCGACACTTAAATAAAGGTTTTACTCTACTTTACTTAAGAGAGACAGGTTACATAATGTAAAATAATGAACTTTGAGAAGTTGAGGCAAATATTGGGAGAATGTTGCTGTACATTACACATAGTCACCGACATTGCGAATACTTCATCATACACTTTTAGCAGTGTGTAGTGAGCATCCGAAATATAGTAATTGGAAGGACATAGGTTCGACCGTTTTGGCGGAACTCAGAATTTTTTTCAAGCATGCATGTGACTATAGAATAATTACTTTAAACGCGTGAAATTTCTAATTGTACGTTTTTAAACCAGAAGGCGCCAGATGCGATTAAGAACCTTTTACCTGGCACATTTGTTAAAATTCATTTTTACAGTAATTGGAATATTTTGGTTCACAAAATGTAGGAATTCACATTTTAGAAAACCTTGACAAAAAGAACTTCATATTGCTGGTTTGCATGTGACGTCACGGCGGCCATGTTGGTGCCCAAAAACAAAGGAATGGCGGCCATGTTGGTGCCCAAGGCTAACCCTCTGGGAGTTGAACTCTATTTTTATGCAAATACTTTCTTTTGTTTCATTAAACCAATATGGCCGCTGGTCACGTGACTGAAAACCAAGAATACTGACAATATGGAATTTCTGGCGATTGAGTGCCAACGAATAAGCCGGAAATTGAATATTTCTGCGCACCAGAGCAACAGGGTAAGGGCCTGGGCCCTTGAGTATAGATGCATTATGGGTAAAGTGATATGGGTATTTAACTTGTGATTGCGCGTGGGCAATCAGTCTAGGCCGACACCATCTCAGTTATTCCTAAGTTTGTTTGTTAATATGCATAAAACCTAGTAGGAAGGTTTCATGAGCTTGGGCCTGGTTCCGACCCAGATTTCCTGTCATTTTTTTTTTCCCCACGGGTTTTTTTATGACAGGTTTTTTCTGGCCGCCGTTCTAACCACGATGTTTGTTAGTGGTTGCTCAGCTCTACGTATGTCTTATTGTCGTGTGCTGTGACGGCGATTTCTGTGAAAGCAACGGTTTTGTATACGTGTTTTTCTTTTTTTCATCATTGTACGCGGGTGCTCGGCCGAAACATGCAAAATAAACCTAATGGTTCAATATATGGGTGGTCTGTTGTGTAGTGTAGCTGAAATGGTTAACCTTTAATCCCCAATTCTCCTTACAAATGACATATTTCGTATGTTCCAAGCAGAGAGAATTTGTATAAAAGTCAACTCAACTGATCCCTGGTGATCAATTCCTGTATTCTCATGCCCTTCAGTATTTGGATGTAAAGTGTGAATCACTATCGCTGTCATCAGTCTCCATCTTATATATATATAGTGACCTGGCTTCAAAAATGTCCGTAGCTGTTTTGCCGTTAGATCGGCTGATACCATATTACAAATCTCATTCTCTTACGTGGAATAATGGGATGTCTTGGTTTGAAGGAAAGGAATTGAAATTACAAATATCAGTGGAAACGCACACGACCTCACAACTGAAAGAACGAGCTTGGCAAGTCTTGACCGCTGATGACCTGAAGCTAGAAAACCTGAAAGTAAAAACCTGTCTGAAAGTATCTCCTATCTTATTACTATTAATAGTGATCACCGAAACAAAATTAACCCCTCGCCAATTATTTTGGATCATAGTTTTAGGCCAAAACCAAACATGTAACGTCAGATGCGTACATTGCAAATCTTCGATGAAAACTTTAAATTGTCTCTCTAGAGTAGCGGGGCGTTATCATACCCGTATAGGAACTACATTACGACTTCGCATCATTAGATCATAGAAAATGAGCATTTTATAGTTTCTTAGTCACGTTTTAATAAGGCAACATATCAAAAGAAACCAGATTTTTTCTTCAAGAAAAAATCTGGTTTCTTTTCAGAAACTACGGCAGTTTATATGAATGCGGTAAGTAAACGAATAAAAGTGAGACATTGTAAATTAGTCGATGGAACATCAGAGAGCAAGTGTGTTCGAATTTGCATTAAGGTATCAATATTTTACCCCTTAGAAAACCTAGATCCTTCTATTTTGAACAAATTCAAGTTAACTTTGATACATTTTCATCCCCACAAAAAAATCTGGAAATTCCCTAGTTTTGAAGCAACCCCAAGTGATCTACACCGAAAAAAAAAAGAATTCTTTGACTGCATTTATAGCACCGACGTTTTTATTTAGTGCCAAATTTAGGTTGGACAAATTCAGATATTATTGATACAATATTACTGTAACTTTCGACCTCACTTTTGCATCTTCTTGCAAGCCGTTCAAGTTTTGTGAAGCCCTTATCGACAAACTCGCAGAAGAGCAAAATTCTAGCGGCAAATTTTCAGCGGCAAGTTTTCAGATGTATTAGCGGTGAGTCTCAAAATTTTAAACAGCTTTTTCCCTCGGTCATTGGTTAAATATCGCTCAAAGTCGACCTACCCACAATCGTCAGCAGAGGCAACATTTCAAACTGCTTCAAACTCATTGCTGGGAAATGAAACTCATCTGAATTCGGGAGCAGGCTCGTGGTCTAGATGATTCCAGATTAATTTCTCACGTTACCGTGTACACACGATAGTTAAAAAGCGTGCCATCTGATTTTTCAGTTCTAAAGGTCGTGTTTAAAGTTTAACGAACTCTCTTTTTTAATCTCTTGTAAAATTAATTTTGATTGGACGGTTACTTCGAGCTGTTAACGTCTTGGTAAATGGGAAACCACTTAAATCTAGCCGCAATCTTAAAATCTGTCTCAAAATGAAAGAAACTATCTTTCCAAATTAATTGGGCTTTTCTCTCAATAAACAGCGGTACACGCAAATTGGCAATTATAAAATTACAAATAGTATTTTATTGCCCGGAATGCATATATGTTATGCGGTAAGGTATTGAGGTGAATATTTCGGGTCAAAAATTTTTTTTTTGTGAACTTACTTGGTTGTGAACTGACTTAACTAGGCTGTGTTTGACAATGAGATAATCATGCGACCCCCTTACACGGCCACGTTCTTGAATTTCTGATTTTCAGTATTAATTAGCTGATTTAAGAGACTGGAATATAGTGCAAATACTGAAGAGAGATTATGCTATCTTATTAGATAGGCTTTGTCCGTTGTTGGACAGCCCTTTCCGAGACTTATGGCCTTATGACCCGGCGAGTAATTTAAATAGAAACACGGCTACTCGGAAATAGCCACAATCAATGCCCCATGCACTCACTCGCTACAACCTCTCCGGCACTACTCGGGATGAATGGGTGAAGTTTTCATTGCTTTATCAAACACTCAAAAACTGTTTCATCAGATTTCAAATGCGCCTTGAAGTCGCTTGAAAAAAACTCGGCGGCGGGTAATTTCTTTCAAACCACTCCTCATCAGTCGCTCAGGACTCCTTTCCTGTTCCAAATGATGATCGTCCAGTACCATTATTTCTTCACTGCCAGGCCCGCGTAGCAAGGTTAAATAACTGTGGGACTAAACAAAAGCGACCAGGCAAAGCTAGATCCCTGTTACAAAATGGACATTACGGAGGTTGAGGTAGCACAAGGGTGACAGCGACGGCTGACGAATTTAGCGATTTGGAAGAACCTAGATGGAGTTTGAAAGAACGTAAATTCACTAAATTCTTCTCAGTTATGCTTGTAGACATGTGTGCTATTACAGCCTCAAGGTCCGTACAAAAGGACGCAACATTATCGTGCAACCTACTCCCAACATTGTTGGGTGTTACATGTTGCGTCGGTTTGCACAACCTGTTGCATGTTGATACATGTTGTCAGTGTTGTTGAGAGTTGTTGCATGAGCGAAGTTTGAAACTGGTCAAACTTTTGAGCCAACAACTCCCAACATTTCTTTTGCTCCATTACCACGCAAATTAAACTCTTTTTCATGTGAATGAAAATTGATTTGCATATTAATTAAAGGATGAGCACTAAGACTCGCTTTAAAAAAGAGCTAGAGGCCTGAAGTAATTTGGAAATGGCCTATTGCAACACTTTGGTCAAAACCTTTTCCACATATATTTATGCAGTACGGTGATGGTGCGGAAATGAAGGCGATTGAAATCTGTTTTCATTCGTCTCGCTGATAGATGATAACCAAAAACTTTTTCCTTTCACAGAATCTTTGTTGTAGTGTTTTCGAGCCTAACAAAGCACAGAAACGATGTGTGTACAGAGGCATCCAACGAGCTAAATCAACCCAAAGCTGTAGGTGAAACGCATTTTTAAGTAGCTTGTGGTGTTTGAAGTCTGTTTGAAGTGATATATTTGTTAGCTAGAAGAATTCGTTCTGTTCGGATTCGTTAGCTGAAATTTCAATTGTACGAAAATATTTGGGAACAAAACCTTCCTATGAGAAAAGGCTAGCTGAAATGAACCTTCTACGAACTTTCTCAGTTTCTGGGAAACTGTTTTCTTTCCGAAAATGCTAGCTGACGTTTTTCACTGCCAAAAACAGAACGTCAGGGGCTATGATTTCCCAAATGCGAATCTTTCCGGCAACGTTTTAGTTCACGAAAATCCGAGTTCCACTCTTTTATCGACGCCAAAAACCTAAGGCGAACTACCCTCCACCGAACAGATATCTACCGAAACTTGTCGTTGGGCGTCCCTGACGGGGCATTAGAGGTCACAGGATGATTGAAGACAGGGTCTTGCGTACTTCCGCTTTCAAAGGCTCAACTTGTCATGCGCTCTGCTGTCCGTCACGCGATCACACTAATTATTCGTGTTCATTTGCATGTGTTGATGATCTGCGTGGTACATTCAGCGACCAAGAAAACTGATCACTGAGTAAATATGTCTTTTGAGGTAAACTGGCAGACAACAAAATCCTGTATCAGAGAAAGAACAAAGTTTATGTTCAACAATGATCTATTCAGCGATGTTAAGTTTGTGGTGGATAACGGAGGTGCTGAAAGTGGGAGTAAGCAATCGATTGCAGCTCACAAGTTCGTGCTGTCGATTGGCAGTCCTGTGTTTGAAGCCATGTTTTACGGTAAGCTAGCAGAGACTAGAGATTCTATTGAACTACCTGACTGTGAATATGAAAGCTTGTTGGAGTTGTTTCGTTACATGTACAGCGATGAAGTGAATTTGACCGGAGACAATGTGATGGGGGTGTTGTACTTGGCAAAGAAATATATGGTGCCTTCGCTTGTTGAAATATGCACGAAATATCTGCAGGAGAATTTGGATGCATCAAATGTTTTCATTATCTTGCCAATGGCTGAAAAGTACGAAGAATTAGACTTAATAGTGGATCAGTGCTGGGAAATGATCGACAAAGTGACGGAGGAAACGTTGAATTCGCAGAGTTTTGCGACAATTGAGAGGTCCTTACTTGAAGAGGTAGTTGCACGAGATACGCTGAGCATAAAGGAGGTCACGTTGTTCCAAGCCGTGGATTTGTGGGCCACAAAACAATGCGAAAAGCTGGACTTAAAAGTTAACGGGGAGTCCAGAAGAAATATTCTTGGTGAAAGCATTTTTAAAAGTGTAAGATTTCCACTAATGACTCAAAAAGAATTTGCAACTGTCGTCCTCGAGAAAGACATTCTATCGTCAGATGAAATGAAACGATTTTTTCAGTTTTTCAGTTCGGCACTGACTTCTCCAGTAGGATTCTCAGAGACTAGAAGACTGGGACCCGTTCATCGCTGTCGTAGATTTGAATCAGTGACAGTGGACCCTAGTGCACAGTCTCATCATGTTGAAAAAAAAGACTGTCTGGTTTTTTCCGCCAACAAGCGTATTACACTACGTGGAGTGTGTTTGGGTGGGAGTAAGGGAAGCAGCTACGAGGTAACACTAGTGCTCTTGAAAACGACGAATTCCAAGTTAGAGACGATAATATCGAAAAGTGGAACATTTTCATCAGAGCTTTCACAATACAGAGGCCGAAATCGCTATTATGGTTTTAAGGTTTTGTTTGACTCCTCAATTCACTTAAACAAAAATACCGTGCACGTAATCATGGCTTCTATTACTGGCCCGCCATCTTGCATTGGAGTTAAGGGCCAAGCAATTGTCCAGTCATCTGATGTTACATTTAATTTCTCCTCAACATATAATTCGATCAACATCGGAGATCCTCATTATGATACGTCAATGAACAATGATACCAGTGAACGAGGAGGGCACTTCACAGAATTTCTATTTAATTAATTAAATAGAAATTCTGTGAATTGCCCTCCTCGTTCACTTGTACACAGTTCTGTATTGTACACCCTAATCCTGAATTTAAAGTCAATTTAAATTGACTTTAAATTCAAGATTAGGGTGTACAATACAGAACTGTGTACAGAGCCGGACTCAGTCGGACGAAAGGTTAACAAGCAACAAGAGCTTTTACAAGAAGTGGGTTGTAATCTTCCACGAGTATTGTATTTGTACGGAAATTTGAGGATGGAAGTTTTGAGTGGTGTACCTAGTATTCGCCGGTTGTGTAGCACGCAGGCAATGTTTGAACTTCTTTATCAGTTACTTGAACTGAACAGATTGACAAAACTATATTCCTGAAGCAATCATAAGAAAAAGTGCAAGGCGACGTGCTTTCATGAAGATGCGTGTTGATGGTTAGCGTTTCTCTATTATCGGCCTTCTGTAACGCGCGTACGCCGGGAAACGTCCGAACGTTTCAACGTGAAGATTTTTAGGATTTGTAGGCATTGTTCGGTTTATTACTTCACTGGATTTTGTTAACCTTGCATTTGATTGGTCTTTACATTATAGACCCACCATTGATGTCATGAAAAAATAATGGAAAAAACAAATAAACTCTATTTGGCAGTACGTGTGTATTCTGATAGCGCACGGAGGACTTTAAAACGTGTTAAGAAGATTAGTCACGCTAGTCGCCTGCGACTCGTGGCGTAGTTCTTCAGTTGTCCTAACCACGTTTTATTACGATCTCTCAGTTAGTACGCGCGCTGTAATTGATCAATTTTTCGCGCCGTATTCTACTGTGCGGCCCGCTAAATTGAAAGTTTTCTTTCCCGCCCGCCCGATCAGAACCTCAGAGATACAATAAATATCTTACTAACCTCGTTTTCTCGGTCCGTACTGTTACGGATCCTCATTCTTTCCCTTTGATTTATGGTCCAAGCGCGATCTATGAAGCGCGCGGGCCATAAGGTATCGTGAAAATACGGGAAAAAAATTTAAACTAGGTTTCAGTGGGTAAGATTCGAGGAATGCACTAAAATGAAAACCATATCACCGTGTCTTTGCCAATACTTCAGAATACAAATCTATGTTTCTCTCTCATTTTCAAAGTCACAGTTTTTGAAACACATTGAAACTTCCAAGATAAATTTACTGTATGGTTATCGATCATCTAAACTGTACTCTAGATAATTATACCTATTCTATATGACATATGCCTTGTAGTAGTTATCTGTGCTGATCGCCCCATGCCCTATCAAATTAAAAACCTATTTAAGAACCTAAATAGCCTAAAATCCTACTAAATAACATAATAAGAACCTATTTAGACTAAATTGGAAAATCTAGGTTCTTATATCCAGGTTTTTACCGCACTTCATCAAAAGTAACTGCAATAGAAACCAAATAAGAATTAGATGTCTTCTCAACCTCGTTCCCAGAAACGAAGGAAGCGAACAGAACACATCAACCTCGTTCCCAGGACCTTGCCCTAAAGCCCAAAGCGAAACTCGACTCAGTCGTAAGCTGCAAAGACAATTTTCAACCACTGAAACCTCACTCACTCCAACGTCCAGTTCTGTACTTCCACGGCACCCCCGTGCAAAACCTTAAAATTTCACCATTACGTCACTGTTACGTGCGCTGGCGGTTTAGATTACAAAGATCAACACAGACTTTAGAGCTTGGGCTACCCGTGGAGTCACATGCTAACAGCGTGTATAATTTCCTTGTACATGTAAATTTTCATTTTCATGTTTTTTTTTTCATGATTTTTTTTTTTCATTTTCATCATTTTCAGGGAACCATGACCATATTCAGAACACATACGCTAAATAGCGTCACTTCCACCGTTGATAAGCACCTGGCCCCGGTTTTTCAAAGACTAGATAGCGCTATCCACTGGATAAATATCTATCCAGTGGATAGTGCAATTAGCTTTCCCAATACTTATCCGCTGGATAATCCGGTGGATAACGCTATCCAACGTTTGAACAATCGGGGCCTGCATTAAAAGTTTTTTGGTTAAGTTTGTGGCGTTTAGAAAGAAAGAAGAAGTATTAAAACAAGCGATTGCAGCTTACAAGTTATCTCTTTCCCCTGGTATTCCTGTGTTTGAAGCCATGTTTTACGAACACGACTGAATTGCAAGGCACTCAGTTAGTCATGCCCTTCATTTCAATATTATCACTTCCGTGTCACGCAAATCACTCGGTCAGTTATGCTTACTAAGCTTAATGTTTAGACGATCTATCCTGTTGTGACACTGAACATTCAGAGACCAAGAAAATGAATTTAGACGACTGTGAGCATACGTCTCGTGTACACGAGGACTGGCAGACAACAAAACTCTTTATCAGAGAAAGGATCAAGTTTATGTTCAACAATGAACTCTTCAGCGATGTTAAGTTTCAGGTTCGTGATGGCAACGGTCAAAGTGAAACTACGCTTGTAATTCCAGCTCATAAGTTCGTACTGTCGATTGGCAGCCCTGTGTTTGGCGCCATGTTTTACAGTGAGTTAGCTGAGACTAGCGACTCTATTGAACTGCCTGACTGTGAATATGAAAGCTTGTTGGAGTTGTTTCGTTACATGTACAGCGATGAAGTGAAGTTGAACGGAGACAATGTGATGGGGGTGTTGTACTTGGCAAAGAAATACATCGTGCCTTCTCTTGCTAAAAAGTGCGCGAATTATCTGCAAGATAATCTAGATGCATCAAATGTTTTCAGCATCTTGCCAATGGTCAACATTTATGAGGAGAAAGATCTGGTGGATCAATGCTGGGAGCTGATCGAGGAACAAACGGAGGCGGTAGTGAATTCGGATGGCTTTGTCACAGTTGAGAGGCCCTTACTTGAAGCGTTAGTCGAGCGAGATAATCTGAGAATTGAAGAGGTCGCCTTGTTCCAAGCCGTGGATTTTTGGGCAACAAAACAATGCGAAAAGCAATGTTTAGCAGCGAATGGCGAATCAAAGAGAAAACTTCTAGGTGAACAAATTATTAAAGCAATACGCTTTCCAGTGATGACTCGACAGGAATTTACGACTAATGTCCTGGACAAAAATATTCTTACTTTTGATGAAATGGAAAGACTATTGCTGTTTTTCATGTCAAGGTTGACTTCTCAAGTTGGATTTCCAGAGGCAATGCGACTTGGCTCTGTTTCTTGGTGTCGTAGATTTGAATATCTTAGTGGATGTTGGTGGCCTTGCGATGGCCTCAAAGACTTTTTATGTTTTACTGTGGACAGGGACATCACATTGCATGCTTTGCGTATGTGTGGGAGTGAAGGTAATGACTACACTGTGACAGTCGATCTAAGAGAACGAATGGAGAGGCGACGTTATACACTTTTGGCCTCACAAACGGGAACATTTTCCTCTAGGCGTTTGAAGTACGGCCTTAATAATCGCTATTGTTATGATGTTCCGTTTATGCCTGGTGTCAATTTACAGAAAGATACCACATACTTAATTGAAGCCTCCGTGATCGGTCCACCATCTTGCATGGGAAAGAAAGGGATTCGTCTTATTCGATCCTGTGGTGTAACGTTCACGTTTTCCTCCGTTTTTAGGCGTAATCACAACGGCACGAATGTACAAAGAGGTCAGTTTCCAGAATTTCTGTTCACTGTCTGTTTTCCGTTTTAACTTGATTAAAGTTCTATCTCCTTATAATCTCAAAACACAAGAACCATCTGAGAACTGAATTACTGGAAAACAAAGAGCTTCTAAAAAAATACAAGAAATCGAAAAAACATTTCGTTCATCATGCTACAAACGTCTATTCACCTACCTGCCAAGGACTGCGACAAATACAGTGATAAAATAAATTTAAAAAATATTTGACGATCAAGTAACGATGTTTCTTCATCGCATCTTCTCAAAAATAGAACAAATTCTACAATAAAGTCTTGTTGTGATGCGTTCGCGTCAAGCGACTGAAATAAAAGTTTATCTCTTTCGATAAACGCAGCGGGTGGTCGCCATTAAATTCTCCAATGGCGACCGGCTTCGGCGTGTGACTAGATCTTTCCGCATGAAAACACAATGCATGACAGTCAAGTCATCCAAACGGAGCTATCATTAATTTTCCGCCTTGACAACATTATTAAAAAAATAATTTGCTCCAGTGGTTTTGCAAAACTTAAAATTCAGCCGTGACGCCCTGCACTGAATTTTTCACAATTTAGGGGATTGATAACCACACGTATTATATGCTAAACCATCGAATAAGGTGTATGTATCGCAAACGAAAGTCCAAGTCCTTTTTACCTAAAATGATGCCATAAGAAACAGCATCTTCAAGCCCCTCTTCCCTAACTGCATAGGAGTGACTCTCATTAGCTATGCTGGTCAATTGCTGCGATTTATTCAGGATTTTTGCAGTCCTTGTATTAACAAGGCCTTACCTAGAAATAAAAAGTTAAGAGCTTATTTTGACCTTACTGTTCTACAAGTGACAAGATTAAGCTTATGCAGCTTATTGAGGTAACGGAATGTCGAGTTTTACGATCCACTGTGGAGACCCTTGAAGACAAAAACCTCAAATGCAATTAGTTCCTTCCTAGTACAGGGTGCTGCATACGTACAGACCGAACTCGTCAACTTGACGAAGTTCAACCCACTCTCTAAGTGATAAGATGTGATGTGTTTTGTGGATCATGTATAACCGAATGACATCAGTCAGTGATATTGAACAGTAACAACTAAATGTCAAAACCACCACCGCAACTTAACAGGGTGAACAAACGTGCTACGCGTTTTAAAAATCATAAGATTGTGCATCACTACTACAGGAACTACTAAAAATCTCTTTTGCGCTTTCGTTGTTTTATACGCCTCGACCCTGGCCTGGCCAGGCCCGTAGGGTAATGGAGGATCACTTCCCCCCGGGCCTCTTCCCTGGATCCCGCTACTCACAGAGTGCAGTCAGGAAATTCCCGGGGCGAACAGAAGCACAAATTTATTCAATGTTTTGGTTACGGTAGTTTCTATCCTATTAATTATTACTGACTAAAACGGTGTCTAGGTTAGAACCGTGAGTGCTTGCTAGTTAACGTTAGTTTACCTTCAGATGCGAAGGAATCGACTTTAAACTTTCTAATCAATCGAGTAGACATGTCTGTTGAAGTAAACTGGCAGACAACACGGCCCTCCGTCAGAGATAGGACCAAGTTTATGTTCAACAATGAACTCTTCAGCGATGTTAAGTTTCAAGTTCGTGATGGCAACGGTCAGAGTGAAACTACGCTTGTAATTCCAGCTCACAAGTTCGTACTGTCGATTGGCAGCCCTGTGTTTGGCGCCATGTTTTACAGTGAGTTAGCTGAGACTAGTGACTCTATTGAACTGCCTGACTGTGAATATGAAAGCTTGTTGGAGTTGTTTCGCTACATGTACAGCGATGAAGTGAAGCTGAACGGAGACAATGTGATGGGGGTGTTGTACTTGGCAAAGAAATACATCGTGCCTTCTCTTGCTAAAAAGTGCGCGAATTATCTGCAAGATAATCTAGATGCATCAAATGTTTTCAGCATCTTGCCAATGGCTTACCGCTATGAAGAGAAAGATCTGGTGGATCAATGCTGGGAACTTATCGACGAACAGACAGAAGCGGTCTTAAATTCAGATGAATTTGTCACAGTTGAGAGGCCCTTACTTGAAGCGTTAGTCGAACGAGATTACTTGAGAGTCGAAGAGATTGCCCTGTTCCAAGCTGTGGATTTGTGGGCAACAAAACAATGCGAAACGCAAAGTTTAGCAGCAAATGGGGAATCAAAAAGAAAAGTTCTTGGCGAGAAGCTTATTAAAGCAATACGTTTTCCAGTAATGAAACAAAAGGAATTTTCAGCAGTCGTGCTCGAGACAGGCGTTCTTACTCCCGAAGAAGTGAAAAGAATATCTGTTTTTTTCTGTTTATCGATGACTTCGTCAGTAGGATTCCCAGTGACTAGAAGGCTTGGGTCTCTTTGTCGTTGCCATAGATTTAAATCAATGGATACGGAAGTCGGCTGGCTTTACGAAGATGGCAAAGAAGACTATTTGTGTTTTACCGTGGACAGAGACGTCATTTTGCATGGGCTATGCTTATATGGAAGTGAGGGTTGTGACTATCTTGTAACGGTGGAGCTGTGGTCGATGGGTCCTCTATTACGGCTAACATCACAAACAGGGATTTTTTCTTCGAGGCTTGTAAAGCGCAAAGGATATAATTATTATGGTTACCCTATTGTATTTAACTCTGGGTTAAATTTACTGAAAAATGACCAGTACCTCATTAAAGCTTATATTGTTGGTCCTCCATCTTGCAAGGGAGTTGACGGCAATGTTTTTGTCCAGTCATGTGGTGTAACATTTCAGTTTTCTTCTCAGTTGTGGTATAGGGGTGGCACAAATAAAAAGCAAGGTCAGTTTCCAGAATTTCTGTTTGTTGTAAAAAATGAAGTTGATTAAATCCAAAAATGTTTTTGTCTTTAAAACTGTGTAAAAAGAAAAAAGAGAAAGTGTAATCATATTGGAGTCCTTCATATATGGGAAGAGTGTTTCTTACATGATGTGTTGTAACTTAATTTTAGAGTTTGAATTAAAAACGGTTATAGTGAGCAGTCAAGTTGTCTTTCTCTTCCTATCGACTCTCCGACTTTGCTATGCTCAGCTGCTAGAGTACCGGACTTCCGTGCGGGAGGTCGCGGGTTCAAATCCCGGCTGGACCAACACTCAGGGTCTTTAGAAAGTGCTGCCTTTCTAATGATATCTGCAATTGGTTAGACTTTCTAGTCTTCTCGGATAAGGTCTTACAACTCTTGCACCGGTCGCAAACAGTAGGGGACTAAGTTCCCGGTGTTGTGGTCTGGCTTTTAGGTTGGTGATTTATGAAGGGTCAGTGCACCTTTCTCCCTTTAGTGGACAGAATAGGCCATTTCCGAGTTCATGTCTGCCTCCTCTCCAAAGCGAGTCTAAGTGCGAAGTTTTTGTAATGAAAATTAGTTTTCATTCATATGTAAAGTAGAACTAATTTCCATCACAAAAACTTCGTACTTAGACTCGCTTTGAAGAGGAGGCAGACATGAACTCGGAAATGGCCTATTGTCCAAGAAAATTACTTTGAACATGCGCACCAGGTCGCAGTCGTTTCATCTTAAATTCCTTAAAACATTGGACCTAGGTTTTCTGAGCCCGCGAGAATGAGCACCCCCAAAAAACCATTGTTTTAACGAAAACCGCTGGTCAGTAACCTGGTTCTGGCAGGATCTGGTCATTTCCAGTTTTCATCGATTTCGTCTTCGAGCGTTTTAGTGTGGATAGGTGAAAAGGATATGAAAACGTTGGTGTGAATACAAACATTTTGCTTCGTTTTCGCGGAGATGAAATCGGGCACTGTTGAAAAAGTATTTGCCTGGATTACGCCTTTGTAGTTGCGTGGGTGGGTCTCGAGAACACCTCGCGTGTTGAGTTTACCACGCGCGGGTAAGCACAAAAGGAGTGGTTACCTAGTCTAATATTGGTTTAACTTTCGGCGGGGAAAATGATAGGTTATGGCTGAAGATAGTGGTGGAGGATTTACAGTTCTTTTCTCTAAACTTTGCGAGATATCTTTCAACAAAGAAGCTAATAACGGCTGGGATATTTACAGGCGCCCCCGCTTCACCGATCGACGTCAAAAAGCTTTGAAAGTTTGCTTGTACGAGACTCTTTTCGAGGAGCTGCGAGCGCCGTGGGTTAGCAAACTCACTCGAACTCGACACAAAAATAAAAAGGGAAATTCACTATTTAACGTTGGTGATGAATTATCTGTTGTGGCATTTAAGCTCAGATTAGCTCGGAGATTTGACGATGCAGACAAATTAGATCGTCTTGTTCGTGTGTGGAGGAATCAAAGAGGTAGGTTTAGCATGTAAGCTTACGTAAACTAAGAAATGTAGCGAATCTGTTTCTTGCCCTACGATATTTAAGCTTATATTAAGCGTAGCAAAAGGCACACAAGCACAGGCACAAGTCTTAACAGGACGAAAATGGTTTCAAATTAATGCACATCGACTGTGGCAGGTACTATTTATGCACATAATTTCATTACTACTTTAATTACATCTCTTAAGTCTTACGTCATGCTTATTTATATTTGTTATCAGAACAGCTGAGCAGTGCCATCGATTTCAGCATCTCAGAAAGAAAGACAGGCCTGGAGAATGATGCTACATTGAGATTTCTTGTTGCATTATGTGGATCAGCAGCTCATAATTCATCAGCAGTCCTTGGACATCAGAGTGATTGTTGGTCTAAAGTCCCCAGAGAGGTATCAATACTGTTGTTGTTGTTGTTTATATTTACCATAATGAAATAATTTAGTGTACTGTTAAACCCTACCCTCTCTACAACTGGAACATCAGAATTTGCAGTTAGATCTTTCTATTTTCCTTATTTTTTTCTTAATTTATCTCTGGGAATTTCCTCATTAATGAGGGCTGGAAGACAGTCAGTGGCAGTTAATTAAATATTAAATTGCAGTGAGAAAGAAATTTGCTGCACTAAACTTAGCAAATGTGTGTAGTTTCATTGGAATCTCAATCTGAATTCTTAACTTAGTTTTTTATACAATCTTGAATGTAATAACAAGCCTGCAAATAATTGTTGTCCATGAGCAGGTCAGGCCAGGATCAAGTTTTGGCCGGACAAGAGAACAATCTGGTCAGAAATCCATGGTCAGAGTGTCCGACCAGGCTAAGCTTTTGCCGGTCAAAACCTAAGATTTACCGGACATTTGTTCAATGACACACTGTTATTTGCAGGCTTGTGATAATGTTTTGCTAAGTGCAAATTGTGTTATTTGTCTCTTACCACAATTTCTTATGATTCTATAGCAATTTAAGTTTTAACTGTAGTTATAATTTGACATCATTTAGATCCAGAAGACATCTCTCCCACAAGGACCTTTGCTTATCACAGATAGTCAGCTTTTAAGACAAAGAGCACTAGAATTTGACCACTATGTCCACTATTCAAGGTATGTAAATAAAAAATGTGCAACTTTGAAAATTTAAGCTGTCTCTGAATCTTCTCCCATATTTTTAAACATGGAAAAAGTTGAAATAAAGTTGTGCTACTTTTCCCTAATAAAAATGGGGGTCAGCAAACTAGTTTTTGACTTACACATGTAATCACATAATGCTATCTAGCAGGGGATACTGTTGCCATGGTAACCCATTTAATTAATTAATTAATTAATTAAGAACTTTCTGTAACACATTTTCCTAATGTCCAAATGTACTTTACATTGTCAAATAAAAACACACAACAGTGTAAAAACATTTTGTAGCAAAATTGTTAAAACTTGAATGTTCAGTTAACGTAACAACCCCGTCTCCAGGGTCACTCTCCCTGGGCATGAGGTTGTTAAATAAAAATGTAAAGTTTGGTAGTAATGACCTAGCACGTATTCTCTTCATATTAAATCTTTACCATTTCCATCTTTTCAGGGAACTATTTGAATGCCCTCCAGTTCTTCCTACATCAGTTTGTGATGCCAAAGAAAAGACTCATCAAACTGAAATGCAGGTAATAACATAAATTTATGTGTAGTACAGCGGACAAAGACTTGTGAAAGCTTGTGCAAGGAACTGTTTTCCTTAAGCAACCTCTTCCACAATAAGTTTGGTTGAGTCAGTTCTAATTTAAATGTGTCAGTACGTGAATAATAATTAATCATTGTTTCCCACAAGCAACAATCTCTTTGCAGGTGAAAGGCTGTCAGTGCAAGCAATAGTTAGCTAATATATTGGCCTTCATAAACACTGGAATATGCATTTGCACTTAAAGAAAACAAATAAAAGAAAATATCCTGTATAAAGCTTTGCCTGTTTTACCTTTCAGATATTTGAAGAGTTGCCAGGAACTTTCCCAGGGAAAGCCAGATTCTTTTCTCGTCAGGTAATTAAACTTGAACACCCGGCCTGTTTCAACATGAAAAGATCTGTGCTTCAGTATATACATGTATGCATGTCATATATTTACCAGTCAAGATGATTTATTAGGCAATCATACTTGCTCTTTAGTTTCAGAACCTGCAGAAAGATGTTGTGTGGGTTTAGATGTGCATTAGGGTACAGAACTGTACATGATACATATCTCTGCAATTACTTTAATTATACTAATGATGCAAAATGTAGATGTTGTGGTTTAAATTTGCTTTTGGTTTAAAAATTTTTGAAACAGTTTAATTTCCTTTGCATCAAATTCATGACCATAATTTGAAAGAAGAAGGGAAAAATTAAAATCAAACTGGTTCAAAAAATTTAAACCACAGTGTAGACACTTTGTCAAGGCTGTCATGAAGAGCTGGGGATTTTTCCTGGCTTTGCATACATATAGTTTGAGTTAGATCCCAAGGTGCAGTCACTTGATTGTTTTAGAAAACAGCAAATGATTGATGTAACTGCTAAAGCTGGGATCTCTGCCTGTTTTTCACATAATTTATCTGGCCTACAGTACCTTCACTTCAAAAACTAGGACCATGGTGACAGCCGTGCCATATGGTCTGACCTCTTTTAAGTGACCCCTCGTAGCTTACCATGTAGGCTTTTACTTTTCTCTCTCATGTTTCTTACATTGTACATTTTTTTTCAGTGTGGCAGCGAAGATGTGTTTGAGAAGGATGGTCGCACTTCTTTGTTCAGTGCATTGGTGCATAGTCACACTGATGACTTGGATGTGAAACTAAATCTGCCTCATCTGCCAAGTGGCTCCAAGTAAATCGAGTCTTTCTCAATAATTAGCTTTAACTTTTTATTGAGTCACTGTACTTTTAGGAACTAATGTACTCACCAGGGCTGTCACAAAGTCTTGAAGTAGGTGAGGATATACAAAATAACAGCCAGGGATTCGAGTTGCTGTATTGAAGCCATCATGCTGGTTTTATATCAAAGTAGCTGGGGATATACCTTAAAACAGGAAGGGAAAATCCCCAGCCCCCGGTGCCTTTAGTGAGAAACCTGGCACCTAGCATGGAACCAACATGGGGAAGGGCTTTATTTTATTGATATTGAACCTTGGATCTGACTTAACATCTCTATTCCTATCCTCATTTATGGCGAGTGCTAACTTTCTGTTGTTTGTGGAAGGGAAAAAAATCCACTGTCATGCTACACTGTATGTTCATTCAATGTCAACATTCAACAAGTTACAGCATAGTGTCTGGCGGACATGAAAATCACTAATGCTTCACAATATTTTGGTTTATTTTTAGTACTCTTCATTTTTTGGCTACTGAGCAAAGGGAGGTATGTCTAACAGATTCTTTTGAGGACTATGTACATGTTTGAACATAATGCACTATTTAGTTGGTCGACGTGTCTTTATTTTAAACTAAAAGCTTTGCATTTTTCTTTTAGAGTGCAGATGAAGGATTTGAATCTTTGGAGACCAGCTCCAACTCGTCAACTACATCAGAACATGCTTTGGTCTCCCAGCACAGTGATGATATCTGGTCTGCTGCGTTGCAACTGCCATCACAGAAATATTACACATGGGAGATAGAGGGCAGGTAAGTTGTTGGAATTACAGTAGTTGGTGTCCTTTGATTTTACCATTTTCCACATGATCTTTATTTTTCTGCTTTTCAGGTGTGAGTTGTTGAATGAGAGGCCTTACCTTTCAGAAGCTGGTCCCGTGGTATTTGATGCACTGTATGACACAGTGATTCGTCAAGTCTCGTATATAGTGAAGTCTCCCTCCTTAAGTCATAACATGGTCTCCTTAGATACCTTGATCAGGGACTCTATTTATGTGTTGATGGGAGTGCCTTCCACAACATATAATCTGGACAAGGTACAGTGTATTGAACCAGCAATTTGTAAAAAGTGTAAATGGTATGACTTTCCTCCTAACAGAATTCATCAGTAGTGACCAGCAGCTGATTTCTCCTTACAATTTCAGCACTTCAGTACATCATTCATGAGAAAAAAAAAGGATTGGTTGATAAAAATTACAATAAATGTATTGATTTTTGAGGCAAACTCTCCCAACTTGTATTATGAGAAATATATTAACAGCAAGGAGATTATGAAGGTTGATCAATAATAACTACTCAATAACCGAGAGTGAGGTCGTTACGGGAAAATCTCAAACTGAGGCCTTGCCGTATTGACCGAGCGATAGCGAGGTCAATACAGCTAGGCCGAGGTTTGAGATTTTCCCGTAACGACCGAACGGTCGAGGTTATTAAGTTGTTTATTATATGGCTAACATAACGGTTCTAAGGGGGGAAAAAATAGTTCAAGCACAAGTCGTCGCTTCACAGGAATCTATTCATTAATTTTTTCCAAACTCAGGTCAAATGTTTTACTAACAGTTTTCCTGATCGTCTTTTGAGTTTTTTGCTCTAGAGGCACCAATTTTCAATGTAAATAAAACAAATGTGGCCTTTGGATGACTTTTTGTTGTTTTTGTTCCTAATTCGCATCATCCGTAATCGGCCCGTGGGCAGTACGGGAGAATAATGCCCTAGCGCTTCGCTTCGCTTAGCCAATCAGAGCGCGCGTTATATCGTGTACAAACACTAGCCATATAATAATGGTGAAATAATGCATGATGTGATGGTCAATTATGCAATGTGGGCATTATTTTTTTATGATGAGTCAAAAAGTACAGTGTAAGTGATCACTTAAATTATGTTAACTTGGAAAGTGAATATTTCCAGATTACCATGAGAGTTATGCGAGGTCACATCAGATAATTTCACTGTAGACTCAACAGTAAAGCACACCTTGTAAAGCATAGCAAACATTGTATGTACATTGTACAAATTTTATGTGTACCATGGAGTGTTGTACATTGTAGTGCATACTGTATATTGGGTGTGCAGTGCACAAACTGTATGAGTACCATGGAGGATTTTGAAGAGCTTCATGTTATGAACTTCATGGTTGTGCTCCAGAAGAGCCTGGTGGCTCCTGTTGACTTACATTTTCCTTTGGGCGACCAGGAAATGTTGGTTTTTGCTGGAAATGTATATGCTGGGTAGCCTGATATCAAGAATTTAGAGGTTTTGGGCTCACAACTACTTTTCTCAGCGCACAACCTTGAATTATTTTACTTTTACAAAAGGAACTGGTCACACATGCTGATTCAAGTTGTATAATTATTTGCCATCTGAAGGATTCCATCATGTTTCAGTTTGTAGCCACAAAAATAATGGTACTTTTTTCATTTTTAATTTTCAGGTAACTCACTCTTTCAGAGTCAGTGACCAAATTCGTCTGTCTGGTACTTCACCGGAAATGCTTGGTAGCATCTTGGCTCGCCTGGCTGCCATGGGAACAGATTACATCCAGCTTAACAAGTTTGCAACTCACCAGCGAGGACACACGGCTGGTCTTGTTTTACAGGCCCTACTTGGAGCCCTTCAAAACTATTTGCAATGCTACAGGGCTACTGTTTTATCAGTGAATGGTAAATAATTATGAATTTGATTTGATTTGAGTTTAGAGTTCATTTGATTCAGAGTCTCCCCAATTAGTAGAGCACCTGTGCACAGCTAGAAAGATTTGAGACTTAAATAAAGTTGTTATTGTTAAATTTATTATTATTATTCTCCAAAGAGCTCAAACTGTAGCTGTTAGATGTATGTGTGGCACTTGCAGGCTCTCAGGCTCTCAAAATGCAAACGTTTTCCATGAGGTTGTGCCTAAAGCAACCTAGAAGTGAAATGAAACTGTTTTGCAAGATAATTGCACAAACTCTGAGCAGCTGTTTCATATGTTTCTGGGAATCTATGATGTTTTGAATTCTACCCCCTCCGCCTCCCCTGCTAATCCTCTCCTCCCCTCCGTAAGAAAACGGCGTCTTAAATAGGCCTTACAAGGTGTTTCCATCACCCTTGGTGATCAGAAGTTAACGAGCTTGATGGCAAAAGTAGCGTTTGTGTCAATTTGGCCAGAAATCATCGTAATTTCTCTGAAATTCGCTGTCCTTTGGCCGACAGACTGCCTATTATGTCGGAAGCGTTGGTCTGCAGTAATTTTGTAATTCGAAGGCTTGAAATTTGGAAAATGAGCGTATAACGTTACCTTAAACCCAAACAAAAAGTTCAACCCTGTATCGCTTCCTTTTCTTGTTTCTTGAGGTTTTGGCAAAAGTCACTCGCTGATTCATTGAATTCTCGTCTTAAGACCACAAAATACCAAAGTGCACACCTACGTTTCTGACATCCAGTCTGTGGGCAAAGAAGAACGAATTTTAGGGAAATTGGGATTTTAGGCCTCTTTTGCACCCATACCTTCTAGTTAATATAATCCTGTTTTACTCTGTTCTTTCAGCCGCTTCAGTACAAAGCCCTCTCCAGTTAACATTTGCCTTTGAGAAATTAGCAGGCCAGCTGAGGTGTGTGACCGTGGCTTCTCAAACTCATTAATAATTCATCAAGTTAAAACAAAGGAAATCACAACAGTGAAGGGGGTTTGGATACCCGGTCTTAATTAACATAGATTTTGACGATTCTGCTTCTCCGTTTATTCCTTAGTTTTTGTTTCAATTGAGAAGATATATCAAACACTCGAGACAGTGTTTCATCAGCCATCCAAACACCTCGAATTCCGTCAAAAATACTCCGCTGCGCGTCGTATTTTCAACTGTCTTCTCGGTGTTTGGATATCCCGATGAAACACTCTCTCGTGTATGATATATTACTAAGTAGGATGCTTAAACAGCGACAACGGCAACGGGACGAAAACGAAAACGACACAAAGCAACAATGTTAATAAGCAAAATAATGGGTTTGCGCGTCCATTTTACATTGCGGTATATATCTCTGCCGTCGTTTGCAAAACAACAACGTGAAATGACCAATTTCAAGGTTCTGTCGAGAATGTGAGCGTTTAACGATGAATTTGTCTTTCTTTTTTTTTCCTTCAAAGCCGTTCATAGTAAATTAGTTCTTGGATAGGTCGCCCACAGTTATCAGGTCACCGAGTTGAAATAACCGCGAAATAGTTTGAAATGACGCTTTCTTTGCCGTTGCCATCATCCATGCAAGCTCCCTAATGTTGTTGCTTGTGGCTTAAAGCCCTGGCAAACGAGGACACATTGTTGCGGACACATTGTTGCCGACACAAATGTTTCCCCGTTTGCCCGTGCGCGCAATATTTATTGCGGACACAAAAAATGTTTCTGATTTTGTTCAGAAACATTTTGTATCCGCAACAAATGTTTCCCAGTTTGCGCAGCATGGAAGCAATCATGAGCAACAATGTGCCCTCGTTTGCCAGGGCCTTTAGAGTTATGTGGTAACTTGCTAATAATTATTGTGCTGAAAGAAAATTAGTTTCCTTTGAAATGTTCTCAGATGTAAATCGTGTGGATTATTATGATTGTCGAAACAGCTGTAACAAAAATCTAGCAAAAATGCCAATGTAGATCGGACACGACGTCCGCTCTTGTTGTCGAAATGTCAGCCCGGCAGAGTAACCAAAAAAGTCATTCTAAGGGTTTCATTAACCCGGACGATCGCGCTTCATGAAATTGTGGGTGTTGTAACATAAAAACTGTTGTAGCGAGATTTCCTTTCCTTTCCTTCGTTGCCCTTGTATCCACCTTTATTTTACTGTTTTCAACCTCTTCTTTTTTGTTTCCGGTGAGAGAAGATTACCCATTATTACAGTACATGTCGGTATTATATTGGTTCAAAATTTTACTTTTTTAATGCTTGCCTTTTGTTGTACAGGTTTTTGGCAAATGTGTGCATGTGCTCACAAGCTTTCAAAAAGGCCCCAGCAGATCCGAAAGTCAAGTTTCCTACTGTAAGTTGCACATTTCTCTGAATTTTAACATCCCGTGGCAAAAATCCTACTTGTTTCCCCATGGAGAGGTATTCAATGGACGAGGCACTTAAAAGATGTCACGCAAAATAACAGTTTTTCGTATTTTTCATACAAATAAAAAACAACCTCCATAGATCGACTTATCATGCCAAATTTAGTAAATATGCGAGCTTTGATAAGAATCCGTCCCAAACTAGTGGAAATATGAGACACCAAACTTGCTAATTTCTACAGAGACATCTTTTTTTTTTCTTTTTTCTTTTTTACAAACACCTTCTAAGTCGTCCACTGAGTGTCGACACTAAGTTTCGTTTACTGTGGTTCTGTTTTACCTCGCTCTGTGATTGGTTAAAAGACCTCACGCCACTTTTTCAACCAATGAGAAGCCAAACCAAAACCAATCATGACTTGCGCGCACGGATTTTCCCGCGCTTAGCACCGGCTGCATGTATTTGCGTGGAATTCTGATTGGTTCTTTGCTTTGTTTGCGTCTGCTGTGATTGGCTAGGGTAATTGCTCAGGCACAATTAAAAATCGCGGTTGGGTCCTCAATTGTAAAACTGTCACGCAATGAAATAGAAGGCTCGCTTAAATTGTCGGATTGTTAAGAACCATTTCGGATTTTAAAAAATATTTGGCGAGAGACCAAGAGTACTAGAGATCTTGTGCAGGTTTTTCTGGGTCACATTTTAAGTATTTTGACTTCCGTTTTCAGGGTGTGAAACTGTTGACCTATCTCTACCAGCTGTGTTTAGAGCACTCAAGTTCCATGTTTTATCCCATATTGCTGTCTCTGCTGAAACACAGTGTCATGCCGTACATTATGTAAGTTATGGTTTTGTCAAGATAGTAAGCTGATGTGGTTGTAGCTTTACGCTGCTGGCTCTTTTGCTATGAAAGTGTAACGATTGTGTCTGTAGAATAATCTCTCTATCGGGTAAAGACCTTGATCTTTAAAGAAGAAGATGCTGGTTGTTGATTTTCTGTCGTTTTTCTTTCAAATCTTTTTTTAGGTTTGTACAAACTTGGGTTTTCAAGGGTGTTTGTCATGACATGTTTGGCGAGTTCATGATTGAAATGGATGAGCAGTATTTAGCTTACAGAGGTAACTAGAGCATATTATTAATTAAATTCATCGCCAATAGATGAGCTTGAGGAAGGTTCCATTGGAAAGGTGATGCGCGTGATGCGAGCCGAGCGTGCAGGTATCCATGGCAACCATGAGAGCGAAAACCACCTGGCACCGTCACACTGATGAATCAGTGGAGATACTTAGCAACCCAAATACTTACCAGTCAAAAACCTGCAAGGGGTGGGAAGAGTGGGAACACAAAAGCGCAGAACTTTTTTTTTTTTTTTTTTTTATAACAAATAAGGAATACAATGCTTACAATACAACTACGAACGGTATTTAGGCTACTAACAGCGCTAGCTCTATTAACAACAATTTACAGTCTACACAACTAATACAGTGACGACAAGGGGCAAATGGATAAATTACAATAGAACTGGTCAACAACAGACCAGAGGCATGTAGTACATCATAGATAAAATAAGTTGTGCACCTGACAGGAGATTAAAAATAGACTGATGGGTAGGAGAAATATACCAATAGGTATAGAAAAAATATCTAAAATATTAATTAAATCCTCCTACATCCTGTAAGAGGTTTCCATTTCTTTGTGTCTCCACTTTTAGTTTCTATTTCATACTGTGATTTTAGTGTACATATGAAATGCGTAAGATTTGGACGGTCTTCTTTTGTTTTGGCGAGCCATATGTGATATCGTGCCAAGAGAAAGCAGTAATTGATAAGAAGCGCAAATTGAGAGATATCTGGCCTCAGACCCAAAGCAGTAGTGTTTGTCAACACGTAATCTCTAGGAAGTAAGTTTGAGTGTTTCAGCCATTCAGTAAGTTTATTCCAAAAGTAAGATGTTTGCCTGCATGACCAAAAAAGATGGATTATGGACTCAGAGGACGTGTGACAAAAACTGCAATTTTCATCGCTCTGTAGGCCTATTCTAAATAAGAAATTTTTGGTTGGTACGCGTCTGTGTAAGAATTTAAACTGAAACTCTATCAGCTTAGTGCTCTTTGTGCATTTTTTAGCTAAAAGATAGGCAGCAGTCCAGTTTATGTTGTCGTTTATTGGTAGGCCACAATCCTTTAGCCATTTCTTTTGACTTAACTCTGGGGTTAAACTCTTGTTACTGATTATTTTTTTATAGATTAATGTGGTTGCTTTTTTGGCTTGTAGAATTCTTGTTGTAAGTGGCTCGTATTCGTGATTGGTGTTCTGTAAATCTTGAAAATTGGAAACAGCCCGAAGAGACTTTACAGCCGATATTAATCCGTAGAAGCTGAGAGGGCGAGGGTCTATTCCATACTTACAGCGGAAATCATTTAACGAGAGAAAGTTATTGTCCGGTCCTAAAGGGTGTTTCACCCGAGTAATTCCCTTAATGAACCAGTTTTTGAAAAAAACGGTCTTGTTAGCTATCTTTATTAACGAGTTATGCCAAAGTTGTTGATCAAGAAAGTGATCTTTCGATGTTATTTCAGGTTCAAAGTTAACTTCTGCCCAGATTCCTAATAGTTCTTTTACAAAGGCATCCGAAGTTGCTATTGTCGATGAGGTGTCTCTAACGTTAAGGTTATAGGAAAAAAAACTTTGACAGCCATAATTCTTGAGGGCTATATCAAAAAATATTTTCCATTTTCCCTTGTTATTGTTATCTAGGTACTTTTTAATCCATGTGGTTTTGAGGGATTTATTAAAGGAACTAATATCAATCATTTTTAGGCCGCCAGCACTGAGATCATTAATCATTTTCTTCCGTTTTATCTTGTCACCTTTACCATTCCATAGAAAAGTGTAGAGTAAATCATTTATTTCGTTTAAGATCCTGTAGTTTGAGCGAAGAGGCGAGAGTAAATACACTAGTTGAGAGACCACTAGCGATTTGATAACAGTGATTTTTCCTAACAATGTGAGTCGGCGGTATTTCCAGCATCTTAGGATTTCTTTAACTTTTTCAAGCTTCTCTTTGTAGTTTAAAGAGGCAGATAATTCGGGATCTGTTGAAATCCATAACCCTAGGGACTTTACCTTGTCTTTTGGCCATTTAAGTTCTTTTCCTGGTAACAGAATTTTATCATTTCCAATACTTGCGCCGATCCATAGAGCTTCCGTTTTCTTATCGTTGAGTCTGAGGCCAGAGACTTTGCTAAAATTGTCAAACGTTGCAAGGGATGAACGGAGAGATTCAGCTGAACCGTCTAACTTAACTTAATTTCCACATCGTTTACAGAGATTCCCTTTATACTAGTATTTTTCCTTATTGCCGTGGCAAGCACCTCTGCCGATAGCATAAATAAATAAGGTGACAGCGGGTAGCCTTGCCGAACACCTCTTTGAATCTCAAAAAAATTGCTTGCCCATCCATTATTCAAAATGCAGCTTTCAGAATGACTATAGAGGGTTTTCACCCAGTTTATTAACGAAGCACCGAAACCGTAGGATCTTAATGTATCATGTATGAAGGGCCATTCAAGAGAATCAAATGCCTTTTCAAAGTCAATAAAAAGTAACAGGCCGGGAATATTCTTTTCTGTGGCGTATTGGATAATAGAGTCAATGAGTCTGATGTTTTCGCCTATAAATCTGCCCTTCAAAAATCCTGTTTGATCATGGTTGATAAGGTTTGGGAGTACTAGTTTAATTCGGTTTGCAATAGATTTTGCTGCAATTTTGTAATCAGTGTTCAAAAGGGTGATAGGCCTCCAATTTTTGATGAAGTATAGTTCCGCATCTTTTTTTGGAATTAGTTTTATAACCCCTCGTCTTTGTGTGACTGAAAGGCAGCCAGAGTCAAAAGCATAGTTGAGGGCCGAGATTAAAAAAGAAGAAATGTCTTTCCAAAAAACTTTGTAGAATTCCGCCGGAAGTCCATCCGTGCCTGGCGTTTTGTCGGGCTCCATCTTCTTCAGGGCTTCGAGACATTCTTTTTGAGTTAGGGCGCCTTCACATAAAGTTTGTTCTTCATCGGTTAAAGAAGTGGAAATCACTTCGGAGAAAAATGTTGACTGGACTCTGTTGGCGATTTTTGACGTATAAAAAGCCATACATTCAGATAAAATATCTCTATCTGTGGTGACAAAATCAGTATCATTAATTTTTAATTGACTAATTGTTCCTTGTTTACAGTGCCTTTTTTCGAGATTTAGAAAGTATGAGGAGTTCCTTTCACCCTCATTGTACCACTGCGACTTTGACCTGATGATAGCCCCTTTGGTCCGATACTCAACAATGTTTTCTAGTTCTTTCTTTAAAGTGAAGATTCTTTCTGCAGCAATATGGTATAAGGGATTACTATTTCCTGCATTGTCTAACTGTTTTTCTAACAAAGCGATTTCACGTTCCAACATTTCTTCGCGTTTCTTTGTTGTCACTTTTTTGTATGCAGCATAAGATATTGATTTTTCTCGCACCTTTAATTTAATCATCTCCCAAAGTAGAACAGGGTTGACCGCGGCATCGTCTTTGTATTGGTTCACAGTGCTTTCAATTGCTGTTTTAATTTCTTGAATGTATCTCGTTTCGGATAAAAGGGACGTGTTCAACTTCCAAAAACCTTTGCCTCTGGGGTTCGAGTGTAAAGCTACATTCAGAGCAACCATCGAATGATCCGTTTTGAAGCCAGGAAGGATATCTGCATGGGTCACATCACATAAAGATGATTCGCTTACTAGAAAAAAATCGAGTCGGCAATGTATGGTTGGTTGGTTTTGGCGCCAAGTATATCTTCTGGCCTCTGGGTTTAAAAGTCTCCAGATATCAGTCAAACCAAGATTTTCAGAAAAATCTCGAATAACTTTTAAGGCATTTTTGTGTGTTCTGGCAAGGCCACCCCTCTTGTCTTTTTCAACATCAAGAACTAAGTTAAAGTCCCCACCAATTATAATTTCCTCACATTTAAAATTTGATAAGTAATCGAAAAATACCTGAAAGAAGTTTGGATCGTCATCATTCGGAGCGTAGATGTTGGCCACAGTCAGATGCTTGCTATCAGCAACGATATCACATATTAAAAAGCGTCCATTCGGGTCCGAAAAAACCTTGTGGATCTGAAAACTAAAATTGTTATTGAAAAGAATACCAACCCCTGCTTTGTTGCTACTACAACAGCTGAAGAGCGCTTTGTATCCCCACTCACAGGTCCACATATCGGTAGTGTCTTGAGAACAATGGACCTCTTGCAGCATATATATAGATTGCTTTTTCGCTCTCAGCCAGTTAAACACCTCTTTTCTTTTAACATTGTTTCTCAATCCCCTGACATTTAGAGAAACTATTTTCAGATCTGTTGTATTGCAAGTACTGAAGGAGGCTGAGCCGACTGTTTTGCATATTCACAATAAGAGATATCTAGATGACCACATGCCCCTGGACTATTGTTAAACAGATAAGTTTCTATGCCCCGGAGACCGTAAAACGAAAACACACACATGACAAAATGAATAAAATTACAAAAGGACTTATGGTGGAGAAATTAGGCAACTTGATTGCTTGCAACGGTAGAAAAGAGAAAAGGCCTGCAGCTGAATTAGACCGTTTAAGCTGCCGACCGCCTCTAATAGGTGAAAAGCATATTGGCAATAATGACACTGCGAGAAGTTTGAAAAAATTTACAGGTCAAACTGAACAAAAGGTTACTTAGTGTTGATTAAATGGTAAATTTTTTCCCGATCGGCCACAATTTACCTCTGATATACAGTTTATCCGGTTGGGATTGGCTGAAAGAGGCCGCAATTCCATTTTTCCTGGCATCCTTAAACGCTTCCATCTGTACTTTGCGGCGGGAAATGATTTCCTGAGGAAAGTCTCGGAACATTTGAAAGTTTGTGCCTTTAAGCCGGTGACCCAGTGAAAAGATCTGTTGACAGTCTTTATATCTAAGAAAACGGGCCAGAATTGGACGCGGATTTCCCTCCTTGCTTTTTCCGATGCGGTGTACTCGCTGAATTTCTACGTTCATTGCTTCCCTGTATCCAAGTTCACGTTCCAGAAAAGCGCGGAGAACTTCTTCGGTGTCTTCGTTACGGCCGCTTATTTCTGTCGATTCTTCTATGTTCGTGAATTTAATATTCTCCCGGCGAGAGTAGGCTTCTAAGTAAAGATTTTTAGTGTGGATCTCATCTAACAAAGTCTCATTCTTCTGGCATTTTGTCGTCAGCTCTGCTAATTGAGTTTCATAGAGTCGATGCGCTTTCTCCGCAGCATCTGACTTATCCTTGAGTTGTTGACCAGTAAAGTTGATCCCTTCTTTTAGATCGTCAATATCTTTCTTCGCTGTTATCTGGAAATCTTCTAGCCTTTGGGTTCGTAGCTCTAAGTTCTCGAGATTGGCTTCAATTTTCTTTACGGCTGATTCTATTGAATCAAGCTTTTCCAGTTTTGCTAGGATTGCTTGCAGAGTTGCACCAACATCTTGTGTCATACTGAGAGCTGTCATAATTTCGTCTTCGTGATGCGTTGGCGAGGAGTATGGCTTCGTTTTTTTGATTTCCGGCGAAAGGGTTGATTCATCGGAAGAGGCTGAACATACGGTTTTCCTTTTGCTTAAAATTTGACCGAAAAAAACGGCCATTTGCCGAAAACAGAGCAGAAAGATCGGCGGACGGCAGCAAAGCACGTCTCTATGTCGCCATTACTCGACCCAGTCAAAAAAAGCGCAGAACTTGCCAAACACGAAGGCCCCTGCAAATCCCCACATATGCGACCCTCACGCGCATGGTCACCGCGAATGGCCGCTGACCGCATTGGCTTGAGTTTAATTTAGCCCAAAATTACATTCAACCACATCAATAGTACTCTGATTCGTTGAAATATAAAACGTAGTGCTTGGTGTGCATCGGCAAAAGACGCTAACCTGATTGTTTTCGATGCAAACTGCAGTGTTTGCTCACACAGTCTTGCTGATCCCCAAGGCATCGACCATCTCAGTAGTGTTGTTTCACTGTAATTTCCCTGTAGGTTCAAGAAAGCCGAGCAAATTCAGTTTAAAGTGCACTGAGTTTTCAGCTGAGAGATTCGAGTCAATCTGGTTTTCTTTGGTTCCCCTTTCGCTCTTTAATAAAGATGATTAGTTAGCAAAACTCGCGTCACTTTCTCAACCAATGAGAAGCAATTTTGTGATAATTTCTTCGAATTCTGATTGGCTAATCGTGCTGCTTTGGTGTTGTGATTGGCCAGCGTCAGTGTCCTAGTTTTGGTTTTACGTCACTCGATTGAAAGCCGCTTCAAATGAAAACTACTTTGAACTTCAGTTCTTGATGTCGGCTGGTCTCAGAAAGATTCAACCTTCTTCCTTAAAATAAACTGTGAGAGTTAGTTCAGAACATGTACACCTTTTATCCGCTGTGACTTTTCTATGTTTCCTCAGACAAGCACTTCTGGACGCATGGTTTTGTTATGACGGGACGAGACAAGCTGGACTGTGTTCCGTTATTTCTTGGTGAGCTGGCAGACGATATATTTGTTTGCGGAAAAACTATCAACCTCCTGAAGCTATGTTGTCCTGAGGTACAGTCATTTATTCTAACACTCTTACGTTTGGAAGTCCTTGTTTATAATTTCTTTCTCCAATGTTAAGTTAAGTGGCGAAGCGCACCAATCCCTACTTACGGTCTTTGTAGCCAATAACACTACGGTTAAACTGAGAGACAACCATTGTTGGTCAGTCAGACCGTACGATTTCAGTTTCCATAATGTTGGAGAGGAAGCACGGTTGCATAATGTTGTTGATGTATTGTATTTTAGTTTAGAAAATTGTGATTTCTGTGTGGATCATAGATTAAACTTGGAGCTGATAGTCTTAATTCTAAAAAGATCGCTAAGATATGATGGTGCTATCTTGACAGGAGTTTACAAAAACAGTGTGTTTTTCTCTTTTGATTTTGCTGCAGCATCTTCTGTGTGATCCCGGTGTACCTCTTCTCAAGATGGAGGTGACGTTTTCCATGCGTCGGTTGAATAAACTTGAAGATGAGTGTAAACAGTACATGGGTACGATACAAAGAATGAACAACCAGCTGCAGAAACAGAGAGAAAATGAGGTGCGGTCTTGGAAAGCACATGCATGTATTCTACGATGTTCTTGATCTTTTAGAATTCAAGAATTTGCATCATAGCGAAATACATTCCCGGTCAATTCAAATGAGCGCGAATTCATCGCTGATTTGAGGGGAGGGGAGGGGAGGGGGTTTTATTTTTCTTTTTATTCTGTCCAAGATTGTAGGTTCATAGCAGTGCGACTTGAAATGTTAACAAACACGAAGAACACCAGAATTAACCTTGTTTGTTTCGACAGAGGAAAGCTATAGAGGACGAAAAGCAACGAGCAATGCTGGAAGAGCGGGAGAGAACAGAAAAGGCTTTGTCGGGAATAACAGGTAGAGTGAAAAAGTGAAATACTGAAACATTGAGTGTTATTGATATGGACCGAGCAATAGGATTTTTCTAACTATGAGTTTAGTTGTCAAGTTCTGTTTAAACTATGTTGTTCATGGTATTGTGAACAGTCTTGCTCTTCAACTTTTTCTTTCCAACAGAGCTTATACAAAAAGCCAAGGATGCAGTTGAGATGAAAAAACGAGAGGACCTCAAGATGTTGAAGGACCAGATGGAGGACGCGTTCAAAGTAAGTCAGGCATCTTTGTTTTTGTTTAATGAGGATTGTATTGATACATCGCTTAGCCAAAAGCAGAACGAGATAATTTTAAATCGTATGATCCTTTCTTGTAGTTGTATATCGATATCAGAAGAAACTGTATCTCTCCCGATACCTGAGTTGACAGCTGTGACTTGTTTAATTTAATCGAGATTAGCGTGGTATTACAGTACTAACGCAACTTCTTCATTACGTCTGTTCCCTGATGAATCTTAGCATAAAGCTTTGGCAAAAAAAGAAGAACAGGAAGCTGATACCAAATATCTACAAGAGGCACAAAATAGGGAAGTCACCACAGCTTCGATAGAAGATGAGCTTAAACAGAAGGCGAGGTACTGCATGTGACAGATACATAATTCTTCCCATTTCTTAAATTCTTAAATTTATGGAGGTGATCCAAAATGGCGCATTTGCTGTATTCAGAAAAGTGGCAACACCTGTGCGTCGGTTGGTTTAAAGTACAGCTCTTGTACTTCTAAGTCACAAGTCCCTATCACTTCTGGTGGGGGCATAACCAGCGGAGACTTTTTTGGAGGCAGTTGTTTGGCCCATCGCCCAAACTACAAGTTGCCGACTTCAGTAGAACCAACGGTTAAGCCCGTAGGTAGTCAGTAGGGGTGTAACGATTAATCGAATTCTCGATTAATCGCGATTATGACCGTTCGGTTCGATTCACGATTATTTGATTCCACGGTTCGATTTTGGTTCGATTTTTTGCATACCTTTCCAAAAGTGCCCTCATTGAGTCATTATATTGTAAACTTAGAATCCAGATCTCAATAAGATGTGCGTTTTACATTGACAATCGATCAAAGACGCTAATTTGCTGTTCTTGCGCCATGTTGCTTGGTAAAAATGTTGCCCCTCTACCAGCCCTTGAGAATTTCCAAATAAGCCAAACCATGAGCGTGCTCATTGTCACGTTCTCAAACGTGGCGGACAACACGGCGACGAATGACCAAGCGATTGTAAATCCGCCTGCTTCTTGTCGATCCGCAGTGTGGAAATATTATTGTTTTCCGACTAAAGACGGAACAACAGACAAGTCTAAAACTATCTGCAAAATTTGCATAATCGAATCGAAATAATCGAAACCGAAAGGCAATAATCGAAATCGAATCGAATCGAAAGGAACATGAATCGTTACACTCCTAGTAATCAGTTTGCCTTATCCGTTCATAACAGTGCAAAGTTGATCGTGGACCATTTTCATGATTCGTTAGATAACAAAGCAGACTTGAAAGAAAAATGCCCTGAAACAGAACACATTTCCAGAAAGCTGGTCATAAAATTATGATTATTCATAATTCAAGTATGGCGTACTCAAGTTTGTGTCTTTCGAACTCACAACCAGCGAGCCGTCTTCTGCTTTGAGCTTTAGTTAAAATGTTGTTGACGTTGAAATCTTTCCTTCAGGGAAGACCTGATCAAGTACTATGAAGAACTCACCCGTGAAGTGGAATACCGAGAATTTCGCGCAAAATGGCGAATCCGCCGTAGGGAACTCGACACCGCTAGAGCCCAGTTTCTGGCCCAGGAGCAGGCGCGGTTGGACAGCTTAAAAGAGCAAATGGCAAAAGCATCTGGTGCTCAGACTCCTGGTAAATCAGAGGATATAACGGTTGCGCAGCCTGGGAGAGATAGTGAACTAAAGGTTGTCTCTGATTCTAAAGTACAAGAAGCGCCATCTTCGGTCTCGGTTCCCAGTCCAAGTTTGGTATCACTGATCGCTAGTGGCGTACGGACTGGTGCAATGTTGAGATCAGAACAGCAGAGAAATACAGCTGAACTGTCGGAATCAGTTAATACGATTGCAGATAATGTTCAGCCGAAGGGAACCGACACAGGGGTCTTGAGTGGCAGTGTACGCAGTGAGCAGTCAGATGAACAGTCAACAGAACCGAGTTCTGATGTACCTGTTACGGACAACAGGGTTAGGAAAACTTGGGGTCGTCCTGGCGAGAGCGTTGATCAGCTGGGAAAGCTTAAGGAGGAAGGCACCGGAAGAAAGACATGGGAGACCCCAGAGAGTGAGATAAAGATCGCTTCTTCTCTCCCAAAATCGCATCCGTCTGATTCCTCGATACAGTTTTCTATGTATGGCGGAAAACGAACGAGCACTGAGGAGGTGCAAACGACAGATTCTAACGCACGTGACGGTACTATTAAAACAGGCACGCCTCACGTCGCCGACTCTTCCTTACAAAATATTCTCTACCCAAACACTCCCTCGGTGGAAATAGGCCTGGATACTCAGGTTTCAAACTTGGTAACCCAGCCATTGGAGTCGGACGTAAGCAACCTTGTAATGCATCACCCTTCAGACTCTTCGGCCCAAGACATTTTATACGGGGGCAGCGCTACTGCAGCGTCAACTGCAGTTAGATCGCTTTCAGAGCAAGGTCATCCTTCCGATTCCTCTGCGCAGCATCTCTTGTACAGTGGCAATGCCCTGGAGCGAGCAAAGGTTGAAGCTCGTTTTTCAGACCATGGGCACCCAAGTGACTCGTCCATGGGCAACCTCTTGTACCCCAGTTCCGTGGAGACGTCCACGCCCCTTAGCCCCCGTCTGTCCTCACATGGTCATCCATCCGATTCTTACATTTCTCTCTCTCAAGATATTAGCAAAGCGCAAATTTTGCATTACAGCTCAAGATCAACATGGCAACATCCCTCAGATGCCTCGGTGCAGAAACTTCTTAGTGACATCACCGTTTTGGGGGAGAGTCAACAAACCACTCGTGGGGCCCCTCCCGTCAGCGTTGCTCAAGATATTCTCTATCCTAATCCTGACGCGCAATCAGAGTCATTTGTGTCACGCGCTCGTGGCACCCCACCCCAAAGCGTAGCCCAAGACATATTGTACCCAAAAGGGGAGGAGGCAGGATTCATGCAACGAGCTGCTTACGCTCATGGGGGTCCTCCTTCGAGTGTTATTCAAGACATAATGTACCCAAGCGGAGAGGGGACAGTAGAGGAGATGAAGATGTCAACTCGCGGTCATGAGCCGGAAGTGAAGATCACAAAGATTATGTATTATGCCAAAGATGATGAAGGTGAGCTTTGAAAAGGTGAATATGTGTTAAACAATGTTCTCTTTGGGTCCCGTGAAATTTTCCACACTTTAGAGCTACATACCTCCAGCGATTCCTGCCTACTTCTGTGGGAAAAAGAGAAGCTTTAACATTTTTATTAGCTTATAGCACTTATTGTTAGAGCTATTTTATTACATCACTCGTGTCATTCGAAAGTCGTACATTTAGTCAAGAAATTCCCGTAATCCATAAATTAATCGGGGTAAACCCTGTGTTTAAGGCATAAAGAAGACGCCCGACTCCCGAACTTGTCATCCGTAGCTTCTGATCTTACGCTTTTACCTCCTCAGGTAAAACAGAATTAGAACCACAGTCGAAGCAATTAGAGTTTGAGGATGTGTGGATGGCATCTCAAGTGGAACCGCTTCAAGACAACTTTGATTTATTAGGTAGAGTCAAATTATGACATAGCTTATCTAGAAGCACCTTGCACAGCAGGTACCCACAGGAAAGTACTGCTCAGCAGCTATCATATGAAAGGTCGCACTTTAGGATTTCATCCACAGACTCAAAAGATAGATTCACCTTGTACAGCACAATAAACAGCACCACAGAAAAGAACTGCTAAGTAGCTTTCATTTGAATGGTCACACTTTAGGATTTCATCCAGAGACTCAAAAGTTAGAACCACCTTGTACAGCATGATAAACTATGAAGGTATATGTATGACAAAATTCAATTCACAGAAATGGCAATACAATTAGTCGAATCAGACATTCAACAAGTCAAATTTGACAAGAAGAAAGCTACTAAAGGCGAAAAGCATTAATATACGTAAAGGCATCGTATACGGAAAGGCATCGTACGGAAAGGCATCGTACAGAAAGGCATCGTTCAGAAAGGTATCGTACGGAAAGGTATCGTACACAAAGGCATCGTAGGGAAGGGCATTGTACACAAAGGCATCGTACGGAAAGGCATCGTACACAAGGGCATCGTACGGAAAGGCATCGTACATGAAAAAATAGAATTCGAATCCAGGGCTCACTCGGGTTCTTGTGACAACTTGTTTTAAACAAGGAACTTCTCGCTCGAAAACCATATCTCACCATTTCAAACAAGTTGTCACAAGAACCCGAGTGAGCCCTGGATTCGAATTCTATTTTTTCATGTACGATGCCTTTCCGTACGATGCCCTTGTGTACGATGCCTTTCCGTACGATGCCTTTGTGTACGATACCTTTCCGTACGATGCCTTTCTGAACGATGCCTTTCTGTACGATGCCTTTCCGTACGATGCCTTTCCGTATACGATGCCTTTACGTATATTAATGCTTTTCGCCTTTAGTAGCTTTCTTCTTGTCAAATTTGACTTGTTGAATGTCTGATTCGACTAATTGTATTGCCATTTCTGTGAATTGATTTTGTCATACATATACCTTCATAATAAACTGCAGGAGAGGAGAGGAGGGCACTACTCAGTAGCTTTCATTTGAATGGTCACACTTTGGAGTTTTACCGTAGGATGTACCTTGATAGAAGAGTATAATTTGCAGAAAGTAAAGATACTTTCCTTGATCGCCAGGCCACATAATCTTACTGTGATTTATGACCAGAATGCATGGAGTTACTTAAAGTGGATATTGAAACGTTATTTTTTTTGCCTGTAATTTTATCATTTTTAGACGAGAGACCTTCATCTAACTTGCTTCAAGGCGCTTTGGGTACCTTCCCTTCTACACAAGGTAAACTACAAATGTGACTAATCTTTCTAATAAGAGGTTCCCTGGTCAGATGGAGTTCCCCGTCCCACTCCCCTAGATGGCAACAGTTCCACACGGAAAAGTGAGGAACAGAGTGTGTTCACGTGATGTCACGGCAGCCATGTTAGGGAAGCAAAACAAAGGAACGGCGGCCATGTTGGAGAAGTAACCAGTCTTCTGGAAATTGAACTCTATTTGTATGCAAAATGTTCGTTTTGTTTGGCCACTGGTCACGTGAGCGAACACCCTTTATTGGGATCATGGTAGCGAGGGTAGAATTAAGTCGAGAAAAACTATTCAATAGTCGAGATTATGAACTTAACACGAGCAAGCTAACTAACAAAATATGTCGACGAGGGAAGACTCAATTGGGAGAAAAGAAGCCATTTGCAGATATCCGTTTGGCTGGTTCGTTCGGAAAACGCAAACAAATACGTGAGACGCACGGGACAAAGATGCAGTAGTATTTACACTTTAAAGTTCCGCGGTCGCACGGGAATTGACCGCGAATCCCCTTGTTTGCCCCCTGAGTGGCCACGTGACCTTACTGCTTTTGGCGCGCGCAAAGATGGCAGACGTCGTACACAAGGGCTATCAGCAAAGTACATGGACTATGATCTCAAGAAAAGCTGTTAGAAGGCAGGGACTAGCTACGCTTTGAAGGCCTGACCCTATTTTCCCCGAAGAGTAAATAAAGTAAGTCAGTTGTACATCAGGCTCCACTTTTCTTCTCCACAGATTCTGACGATGAGGATACAGACGCGGCACAGTTGATGTCTCTTCCGGTTTTACTTCAGAGATCTGTCATGGCGCCCGTCCTTGCTCAGTGAGTGATATCTTTCACGTTCGTAGATCTTGGTCAGGCTGTTTTCTTTTCCACTGGGCTCTGTATTACAAAAACATCATAGAGAGCAATTTCCGACGTCAAATTTTAGGTCCTATTTAGTTAACGGAGAATATAACAAACAATTTTATAGCGTTGTGCAAGTTTATAGCGCTTCACAATAAATAATAAAATATGAAAAATTTTAGCTAAAAATTCAGACAATAACAATAACAATAAAAGTTCTGGATATGTATTGACCGCGAGAGGTCTAGGTTCAAGATAAGCGCCATTGTGGATGGAGAAGGTTCACGCTAAAAAGAGCTTTCTTCGCTGGCTTATAAAACTAGGTACACTGTTCTATGTTGCAGATTATCCTTGGTAAATTCGGCAATCGTGGCTTACTTCATGGATGATCTACAGATCAACCAACACTTCAACCTGTTCAAAAAGTTGTTGTTGATGGAGGACGGCGAGTTTTCCCTCTCACTGTCAAACCAGCTGTTTGATAAGGTACCTTGTAACTTACGTATAAGGTAGCAAAATATTGGTATCAATGTTAGTAGGGACTCAAAGCAAATCGCTACGGAGGGCTCTACTACAGAGGCTGGAAGTAAAATTTCCTAGAAGGAACTGCTGCGCATGTTTGACACGAGATTTCCAACCGCACCGCTTTCTTTGAGTACGCAGGAAGAAGCTATTGGCCGTAGTGTATACTACCTTGGAATTTATTGCTTGAATTTTGCTTTGTAAATCTCGCAGACATTTTGAATATTGCACAACAACGGCAATAGCCCATTTTACAGTTATATGATCAGTGACTTGGCCTTTGAGTAGAAGCGAGGCTGGAGGTGACCTTGTTTTGATACAAACCTCTCTGTCTTTCTCATGCAGGTGTGTGCTAATTAGCATATGAAAAACATGATTTACATAAGAAAAGTAGCGCGGTCTGTATCCAACCAAGGTCACGTCCAACCTCGCTTCTATTCAAAGGCCAGGTCACTGAACACAACTGTAAAATGGGCTATTGAAGTGCATGTGTTGCGATGGCACAACCGAAGAATTTGCCATAAGTGTTTTATAAACAGAAAATGCGTTGCATTGGATAGCAGTGTAGTTCCTCCTGGTCAGCCAATTTGTTGATCTCCAAGACTCTTTTCTCAATAAGAACCTTGGCTTTGTATTCGTCTCCCACTAATCGTAAGGTAAAGTCAAGTTTTCCGACTCGAATTCGTCATAAAGTAAATTCTTCTTCGAAAGGCATTTATTATCCAACTGCACCAACCATCAATTCTCTGTTCTCTTTGAACGAACACATTGATTTCCACATTAAATGTTGACATATGTACTCCATAAAACTTCAAAAAGACACAAAAAATTTTGCCCTAATGATCCTGTTTGCTCGTTGTAAACAAATTCCGAGTCACTGCTACGTACTTGTCCCATTCTTTCCCGGTCAGAGCAACCGTCCCTAGTATCTGGGCAGCTGCGCACCTACCCCTCCCCTAACCCAGCAAGTTATAATAAGTTAATGTTAATGTTGGGTTGGGGGAGGGGTGGGTGCGCAGTTGCCCAGGTACTGACATTGATCCCAATATTGAATATCAAAGAGGACCAAAGTAACGTACAACTCAACACGCGTTGGTTTACATCCTGTTTTTAGCTTGCCTCAGGAATATCCCCACAGGAGATGTGTTCTGCTACAGTCATGAATGGTATTGTAGGAAAGGCTCTTCAGCTCTCCGTCTATTCTGACATCACAGAGCATGCGCAAAACCTTGCCTTTGCGCTCAAATCCCTACCTGAAATGTTCAAACCAAACGGTAAGCCCACAAAACAATTAGTCGATCAACCAGTCAGTCAGTCAGTCAGTCAGTCAGTCAGTCAGTCAATCAATCAATCAACCAATCAAAGAAAATTATCAAAGCAATGGTTGTTTCGTTTCAGAGATGGGAACATTGGACTTTCTGGAGTTGCGTTACAGAGTGGATTGGCCTCTCAACATTGTGATCACTGAAAAGTCAGTTGTCAGATACAACAAAGTAAGTTTTACATACCTATTATCCAGGAAGGGTTTAGTTCGATTTCAGCCTTTCCGAGGGGACTTAAGTGAGGAACGAGTGAACAGTCCACAATAGAGCGGTCTCAAATTGAGTATCGAAAGTAATTCGCGCTTGCTTTAGGTTTGCTTCATGTGATCATTACATGAAGCAAAACCACAGCAAACGCGATTGGTAACAAAACTCGCGCCACCTTTTCAACCAATCAGAGCTATAACAGGACCAATCATGACTTGCACGCGCGCCTTTTCCCGCGCTTTGAGCTAGTTGCACTGTGATTGGTGTTCGTTGCGCTCTTTGTGCCTAATATGATTCGCCAGAATTTGATTTCGCAATAAGTGAAAACAGTTCTAAGTAGGTCTTGGTATTAGTAAGTCATCTGAATCAAAGAAACAGATGAAATTCTACCATGTTTTACTGAAGCACCGGAACAAAATGTACATGAATCTCTTTGGAAAGTAACCCTTGGCTTTTAGCCAATCAAACTCGTGTTGCCTAAAGAGACATAATTACTTCCCCGCATGGCCTTTCCCAGTTATGTTATAATTATGTTCATCATTCTTCACAGATTTTTTCTTTTATGCTGCGGTTAAAGCGACTTTCATGGGTCCTACGAGACGTTTGGTTTCACTTGAAGCATATCGGTGAGATACTCATTTTTGTTGCTGTTGATAAGGCTTGTTGTTTCGCCACCGTTTTCCCCTTATTTGAAAGGTACGCAAACGAACCCACACACTCTACACAAAGTGATTCGTGAACCTAGTTAGGGCAGTGTTGGGTTTCATCCTACACTTCCGCATCTAAGGCTTGGGTGGAGGCCGAGCGACGTTCTTACGAACAATGTCCCAAAAGAGCCTTTTAGTCGTGTACGAATCTCATGCTCTCTCTGGAACGGCGAGGACTCATTAGTAGTAGAGTCCAAGGTTATTCGAGGGTGAAGCGTTCACACGGAAAAAAACACTGCGGAAATGGCGTCAGAAAGTACCTTTGAACAAGAACCAACGCTCTACCAGAGCGACAAAAGAGAGTCTGCGAGATCCCATTCACTATAAAAGATTTTGACAAGATTTTTGCCCTTGCAGCTTGTTCCCGTAACGCAGCAATGTCGCCACAACTTCGTCAGCTACAGCTCTTCCGGTAGGCATTGTAACGTTAAAAATGTCAAATGTCGCGGCTTCATGTTTTGGTAACAAAGGTCTCTATTAGAAACAATTATCAAAACGCTTTTATAAAATGTTATTTTCAGAAACATCTCCACAGTCTTAACAGCTACACCTGCGCTGTACAGCGTAATGGCTGGACTATATACTTAAGAGTTAGAATCACCTTGTTCAGCATAATAAACAGCGCAACAACCACTAGGCCCAGTGTACTTCATCTGAATATGGCATCACTATTCTTAAAGGTTTACTCACGACCAATACGGTTAGAAAAGTGTCGAAGCAAGAAAATGAACCGATGAACTGAAGATAGACTACATGTTTTCTCTTGGTAACAGGCATCTGTCGGTTTGATCTGAAGTTTGCTTCATTTGTTTCCTTTTCAGACATGAGATGCAACATTTTGTTCACAATCTGGAAGGATACCTGTCGAACCAGATTCTCAACGTCACATGGTCAGAGTTTCAGGAAGGACTCCTTAATGTAAGGGAGCTTTAATTTATCCATGGTTGAGCTTTCATCAGTTTCGGTCGATCGATCTCAAATTATAAATATTAAACAAATTGAAGATAACAAGTTAAGAATCCCGATGCAACTTGCAGGAGACAATTCTCCGTTGTATATAAGCGCCGCAATACCTTTCAAGACCTTCTGAGGAACAGCACTGTCTCGTGATTAGAGCCAAACTTAAACCCTAGACCACCGAATTATAAAAAGCACTAGACTACACTCCCTTTTTCTCCTTCGCAGTCGTATTTTGGAGGAGCTTTGCGTGACATCCAAAAAAACGGGTGCAAAGGAGAGTAACACTGCCTTCTCTAATCTGTGCATTCACAGACGTTGTGCTCGTACTGAATAAAAAGCGCCGGCAGTCAATGACCAATGTTCAGTCACCGGAAATTTCCCCGAACCGTAGGCTTGGAAAAGAGCAACTGCGCCAGTGATCCATTAGCAGATATGTGGCAAAACTCGATATCACACTACGGCTCGTGTTTAACAGCCGTTTACTTTACTTTGCCGCTCAACATAGTAGCATTGTTTTTTATTCCTTGCGGGTGTTTTCTGCGCGTATTCAGCCACCTGCGCACACAATATATTTTCATATTGCTGAGGATAGACGTCACTTAAACTTTTGGCAACATAAAACAGGGCTGTCACTAATTTTTGAAGTGGGTGGGAATATACAAAAAGTAGCCAGGGATTCAAGTTGCTGTAGTGAAGTCAACATGCTGGTTTTATATCAAAGTAGCCGGGGATGTTCCTCAAACTATGAGGGGAAAATCCCTGCCCCCGGCCCTCAATGACAGCCCTGGTCAAAAATGGTTGTTCATAGAAGTGCTAATACGCACAACAAATAATCGCAGCTTGCAACTCCCGAACAATGTTGCGCAACAGTGTTGACAAGAATAACATTACTTAAGATGAATAGTTCATGTCACCCTTACCGCTGATTTGCAGAAAAGGTTGGTTGCGACACTCTTCTCTTCTTTCAGGTAAGGAGCTTGGATGATTTACACAATCAGCACGCCGAATACTTAAGAAAAGCCATCTTCCGCTCGCTTCTCAGCCCCAAAGCCGCGCCAGTCATGACTATTATCTCTGATCTGGGAACACTCATACTCAAACTGCGCACGCAGCTTCTGGCATCTCCATGGCAACAAGATCCCAGGACGAGGCACGTGACTCATCCCGCTTTTGACGTTATGTGTAACACTCACAAGGCCTTCAAAGAGTATTCAGGATTTCTTTTCACGGGTAAAGTTTCCTTACAATATTATTTGATTTATTAACGTTAGAGAGTTTTTACTGCCCAAATGTGTCGTATTTAATGAATAAGAAAACATTCATATCGATGGATGAACACTTGAAAAAAAATCAATACTAGCGCAATTTGGGATTTTTTTATTTATCCGTTGTTAAGGTCTGCAAACCTCCAAATTTCTCATACAATTTGGAAATAATACTCCAAATCCGAGTACAAAATGAACAGTCCATATCTCCTTCACTCTGGACTCTGTCCAAAGAAAAAGCACGCTTTATTATGGTTTACCACTTTCAACGCTTTTGACCACGGGGATATCTAGCATTAACGGTGTAACAAGAAAGAAATCAGATCATTATTAATTCTTGTTTTAGTTCCGCTGAAACCGATAGAACAAGAGACAATGAATTTTCTAACTGTATCAACTAATGAACGTATTTATCTCTCTCGACAGTGGTGAGCAAGCTTGTTCACCGTGGATACCAGTCTCATTTAGCTGACTTTCTGCTCAGAATAAACTTCAACGACTTCTACAATGTGGGCACGTGACCTGGTCTCTTCTGAATATGCAAGAAGAGAGTAGGCTATTTATCAGTGTTTCGAATTTGATTTAATAAAATGAAGGACGTATTTCAATAAAGCCGGGAAGGCGCAATACAGTGCTAGTACGTTGTACAGGAGAGAAGGGAACGATGGAGGTAAAGAAAGCGACACACTCCAACTGCACTTGGCGATCATTTTATTCCTAAAATAAGACACTGTAGGTTTGACACTGTGGGCGAATTCTTTTGGGACTAGTCTGAAATGTGAATACTTGGAATACAAGGTAATCGTGTTATTTAACGACCTATAGTATGCCGTTTACAGAATACGGTTTCCTCGGAATACGCAGAATACAGAGTGCGCTTTCTTTGGTGAAAATCGTGCCCGGCTCGCCAATCCAGTGTCACGGTAGCGGAAGTCAGGTTCACACGCTCGGTCCAATCTATTCGGCGGGCTGTTCTGAAATCACTTCCGCCAACGAATACCAAATCGTATTGCGCGTATTCTCTTACTCTTAAACTGGAATAATTAGAACAGTTCCAAATGGATGTCCCGTTGACCTTTAGCCTGTTGGCCATCTACTATTTCTATCCCACTAACCCACGTAATTTTCTCATGTTACGTATTACGGTCAAAATAATTAATCCACATTAAATATACAGCACATAAGCTGCCCTTGGTATCACGTCACTGCTTCATATATCTACCCTCAAAATGATTGGGAATTTCATAAATAACCACAAAAACGCAACGGTTTAACTTAATTTCAAAAACGTTACATCACAAATGGTGAAGAGCCCATAAAACCAATACTGAAAAGTTGATAAGTTATCCTTAACCATGATGGAATTTATACCTTACCTGATAACATGCTGATAAATACAGTGTACTGCAGTTTTATTTAAGGCAAACTATTTTCAAAAGCGTTCACAAATATTCACACCAAAGACGAAGAATTTACCTCATGGTAAAGTCAATTTTACACCAGAAGCCCACTATCGTGAATTAACCAATGGCTACCGTTATGGCAATAGCATGACGCAAATTGCGTGACAACAGATGACACAGTAAGCACCAGTTATCACTACGTGACACACACCAAGACACGCGTTACACAAGAAAAATATAAAACGGAGCCAGTACAAATGATGAATATCTCGAAGCAGTTTAGTATAATTTCCTATCCTATTCTTGGTTGATTTAAGTACTATTGGAACACTGTGAATAATTAAGTTCGTACTTCCAGTCAAAAAGAGTGGAGCAGTACCAACGTATTTACGCCAGATAATTCCTGGCTGTAAAATCAATATGTACAAGCGGCCTGCTGTTGAGTACTGCGCCCTCACAGGTCTATCATGGCGGCATCCTGAGGAAGCAAAAATATGAACTTCCTATGTATGATTGTTATAAAGAGCATTGAGCTGTAGTTCAGATGTCCTGCAAACAGGATCTTTATTTAGGTTTTTGCTACGATTTGCGCGCGGTCAAACCGCGCACCATCCTAGAGCAAATCGACGCGATCATCTCTCTGAGTAACCCAAAAAAGAGCCTGTTTGCAGGCAACAGTTCAGAGCAATTCTGTTAAGTGGTTGAAGAGCAGTCACCAATGTCCAAAAACGATGGAGAAATAAAAACGAGCCACCTTTAAGTTTCCCTTATGGATAGATGGGACTAAAAGCTAAGACCAGGAGCCAAACTTAATTCCAACAGAAAGAGTCTTAAGGACTTTATATTAATATCTGTTAGAGGGTGGGAATGTCGGTTGTCCAATATTTTAAGGTATACGGTGTTTTCAAACTACATAATGGCACATGCACACTACCAGGTGAAATTAAAAACAAAACTTTGTTATGGCCAAAATGGCTACTGCCTACAAAACCAAATCTTGTCAAGTAATTTACAAACCAAAAGATACTTACGTCATCATCTGTGTCATAATCTCGATACGTCCGCAGTCCTTTGGGTCTGGGGTTGTATTTAAAAGTCTCGGACCCCTCCATGTCATCATCTTCCTGTGACAGTTGTGAGTAGCGGTACGTGGGTCGACTACAAACATCATAAGAACAGCGCAACAGTTAACAGATCATTGAAAACCCAGTGGGACATTCACAGGGCAAAACAAACTCTGACCACAAGTAGGAGCAAAAGGTTTAATTTTAAACTCTCACCAAATGATTTTACCTTTCCCAAATTGAGATAAAAATATTTCATTTCTGATTTGCTAGTCCATCACGGGGCCAACGCGAGGCGAGAAATAATATCAATTCCACCCCCCCCCCCTTCCCCCGTCTCTCTCTCTCTCACCTCCCTGGATGGGATGCCCCCCGTAGCAGACTACTCTGGTGCTTTTTCGTTTACTTTCAATCACGTCACCCCGCAAAACATACTTACAACTTTCCCAGCTGCCAATACTTCCTTCCAAAATACACCACTGCAATAACGAGAATTAACAAGATGGGAATAACCACGAACACGGCCTTGCTGTGGCCACCCTGCAAGGGAGATAGTTCGTGCAACAAGTGAGAAACGTTTCAGCACAAGCAACCCAAGCTCAACTGACGAGAAGATTTTTTGGTCCAAAGGAAGTCCCGAAACACTAGTTCAAAAATGGTCGAGTTTGTGACGATTGAATAACTCGCAGGAACGGAAATAAATCTTCCCTTAGCCAAGTTTAGTGTGACGTCTTACCTTGCCACCGTTATTTCTGGATTCGTAGTTATAATTCATTCCATACTCGTACCAAGATACATTTTTACAGATCTGATGGGTGTCTAAATAGCGCCTGATATCCTTAGAACCTCCACAGCACGTGTCTCCAGGAATGAGACGATATCTGAAATTACATACGTCACCAGCAATCAACCAACGATTACATCAGTCCCCTTCATTGTTATCTTTTATTTATTCCAGGAAAGGTGGCAGTCAAAAAACAAATTGCGTTATCTCATTCCTTTAAATTGTTTGTATAATGATACTGAAAAGAAATGTTAGCGCCACGTCGTCGCATCGTCATTGCCATCGTCACCATCATCATCATCATCACTGTCACCATCATCAACATCGTCATCGTCATCACCATTATCATCATTATTATTATCGATTCATAACAGCGTTCTATGTCAACAGAAAGTCCACGTGGGCATCTGGCCTCCTTCCGAGAACTGAGGTGTCTAAACTGTTGGGAAACCCTTCACCATTTCACTTTTAACATCAACCATGCAGCCCAATTAAATATCCAAGACTTTCCTGAGTATTCTTGGAGAGCCTAACCCTTTCTGTAACAGATCGAGTGCACCATTCATTTCTAGTAGTAGTAGTATACTCACCCTCTATTATCCTTTAGCTTTTCTGCATCTCCATGAAGACAGAGTTCAGGTTTTCGTTTATCTGACAGCGTGCACTTATCCGAGCCTTCTTTTCGAACATATCCATAATCACTTCAAGAACAAAGTCAAAATCTCCTGTGAGCAGCGTTATAATGAACTTACCTGACATTAACAGTTAAACCCAAATTGCATTTTCTCCACAGTGTTCTTCACAGATCTATTGGCTTATTACTAAGGAGAAGTCGATTGATCATCAAAATATATTAGCTTTAGTGTCACGATTAGTGAGCGAAGTTATGTTTGACACAGTGGTAACACTGCATTCAGCCTGCTCTCAGAAGTCTTATTCTACTTCATTTTTTGGAGGAAGGCAACCGACAGCGTGCGCGGACTTGCGCGCGGACAGCAGGAGTGAACTCCACGCTTCGCGCACGAACCTGCTTGGCGCTTCCCAAGAAAAGAATACAGGATGTCAGATTATGTTCGGTAACAGGGTAAAGGTTCAGTGATTGCGAGGCCATATTAGGCAAACAGCCGATTGGTAAGGTTCCTTCAGGTCGCAAATTTCAAATGTCAGTGATACATTAGAGATTTATTTGTGTCGAAATGTCTTGTTGGGTTTATCCATGAGTATGTTAGTAAGGAGCGTTTATTTTGAGGCCATTCCTGAATGGGAATATTTGAAAGAGACGTTAATCGTGTTCGTTTGAGGCCTATTAGTATAGAAAAAAAGTGAACGGAACTTCCACTTGTTGTTGTTGTTGTTGTTGTTGCTATGGCAGTTGCTGCTGTTGTTGTTGTTGTTGTTGTTTATTAATATTTTTGCCCGGCCTCCTGATCCAACATCTTACCATTCCATGTCAGCAAGAGTGCATGTACAGCATTCAGAACTCTTCTGCTGGACATAATCCACACCATTGAAACAACTGTTAAGAACGAAAGAAAAACAAACAATGTATGTATGTATAAAGGGGGTAGTTTCTAAAGAAACTGTGGTGCTGCGTCGGTGGGGAAGTAGTACACAAAAATTTGGTATTATCAACAGAGTTGATAAATGTAAATTGACCACCGTACAGGGATTCTAAAAGCTGACGTTTCGAGCGCTAGCCCTTCGTCAGAGCGAATCGATTCGCTCTGACGAAGGGCTAGCGCTCGAAACGTCAGCTTTTAGAATCCCTGTACGGTGGTCAATTTACATTTATCAACAATGTATGTATGTATTCGCCTTTGTCACACAGCGGCCATATTGTCCCGGGAGACCAAAAAAGCTTTGTTTTACCACGCCAAGCCTCGCAGTCGAAACCGTGGGGGCGAGGCTTGGCGTGGTAAAACAAAGCTTTTTTGGTCTCCCGGGACAATATGGCCGCCGTGTGACAAAGGCGAATACGTAATTGGCCACTCCCCATCGGGACTTTTCAGGACCAATGTAAACAAATAGTGATAAATAAACATAACTAGGTTAAGAATCCAACCTGGCGGGAGGCAGATGAGTTGGCTATTTACAAGCGTAGACGAGAAGTTGAATTCGGGGCTACCGAGAACAACATCAGCTAGCAGTCAGAACGGGATTTGAACCCGCGACTTACGAATTTCAAATCCAGCGCTCTAACCACTCGGCCACGCTGTCTCCCTAACAATCACCGCATTATCTAAAACGACTCACGCCCAAAGAGGTCTATTCCTCCAAACAAACTGACAGTAAACTCTAAGAAACAATGCCTTTACTCCAAATGTTACTTAACATCTATGTGTGTAAAACCCTTGATATTGTTGCCGCCTATTTGCGCTTTCAGATTTCGCGCGCCGCCATTTTGGATTTCGTAACGACGTTCGGTTGCAGCTATCATCAATGAGGAGAAGAAAAAATGTCGTCATGCGTCATCCCAACATGGCGGCGAGTGGAAAATCAAGAGGCGAAGTGAACAATGGCGAAAATAGGAAGCTGCGTTTCATCAGACACTGCCGAAATAGTATTTCCATTTTTTTTTTTCACAGAGTTTACATGTCAATAGCGCAGGTTTCCCTTTAACCGCAACCACACGTGCATTTTGTTGCCTGCAATGGCTACATTTTGCGGCAAGTGAAGTTTCTATATCTCGCCTCTGCCAGAGAGGCTATGCTACTCAATTTCACCCTGCGCTGGACGTGACTTTCTTTGAAGCGCATTTCAGTGTTTGAACAGTGTTACCGATTAGCGGAATAGAAGACTTGACACTTAATAAAGTTCACGATGGAGTTCATGGAGATCCACACGAAAGAACTGAAGGTCTCCAATTGCGCTACTTACAGAACTCCCTTCTTGGGTCTTCTACAGTGTTCTTTTCTCCCCAGCAGGCAGCCGTTGTTTTTGCTTTCTCCATGAGGTGTCCATGTCTCGTACTCATCATCCTGACCTGTCCGTAAAAATACGATAGATCATTAACAGCAGTAAGAGCAAGCTGTTGATACTGCTATTGGTGGTTATGATGATGACGATGACGATGACGATAACGATGATGATGATGACGACGACTGTGTACCAACATACCTTACGGTCAATAAAGAACAAAAATCTACCGTAACAAAGCGACGCCGAAGCGACAAACTTACAATTTCTTCCAAGCACTTTTCCAAAGTTCACGGTGATGACCTGCCACTCGCGCGATGGAAAAGTAAATCCCCACATACTGAATCTCATCGTCTTTGCCCCAGGTTCAGTCACCAACCCAGCCACATGAAATTCATGTTCAGTAAACTCGTATTTAAACCAACAGCGGCCTTCATTCACCGAGTACCTGCAAGTTTTAACGACAAAAATTACTATAGATAGAGAACACAACATTGTAATAAGCACCATGCCAGTCAGCCGCAGCACCAACATAATAATTCGCCAGGATATATTCGAGGAGTGAAAAGAATGTTATATTCCCACAACAACTAACACCAACAAGTTCATAATAATCATCACGTCACTACTATCTATGTCATCAACATTCTTAGTTTTTACTAAAACAGTGAATAGCGTTTTTCACGCGCTCTGATTGGCTACTCAAACTCAGGATATCAAGTGCGATTAACCTCCGAGCAACTCGCACGAAAATCGAAATTGATGACAGGAATGAATGAGAGCAAACTTATCATTTTTGAGCTAAATTATCTCACTGTTTTAGTACTAAAACAATTATTCGCCTCGGTGTCAGTTGCCAGTGGCCACTTCTAATAATAATAATAATAATAACATTTATAATGCGCAAATTCCATATAATGTTCAAATGCGCATGACAAGATTAAAAATGGATTAAAAAAAAAAAAAAAATTACTTCTACTTAATGGAATAATTGTTTTGTTCATCAGGCCTGTCACTAATTTTAGAAGTAGGTGGGGATATACTGACAAAAAATAGCCAGGGATTCGAGTTGCTGTAGTGAAGTCAAGATAGCTGGGGATATACCTCAAAATACGAGGGAAAAGTCCCCGACTGCCGGCCCTTAATGACAGCCCTGCAGTCATAATCATCGTCATCGTCATTTCACCCTCGTAAGTTTCAACCCCAGAATCTTACTCAACACACCATCTTGGTGTGGGTCCTACAAATGAACATGGAAACTTTGCTATTGCTAGTTATGTTCCAATCTATTGAAACTCGGAGACCCGTCACAACAAGCATGCCAATGCCAAATTTGTTGGGGAAATTTACGTTTGTTGTTAGAAGTCGGAACAAGGAAGAAATAAACCTCGCAGCAATTAGTCTCCTTCGCAGCCGTTTTTTGGGCTGTCACAGCAATGTACCCTTACATAAAATTCGTCATCATCATGACACAGTGATTGCCAAAAATTGACGTTCTGCGCACAGGCACAGCGCAAACGCCTGTGAACCAATTGCACAGAAAACTCACATGAGGTATTTGGAAGTGGATGAATATGCTGGAACAGCCACTATCAAATTACCATGGTCACCGATAGAATAAAAGTGAGTGCCATTCAGAACCTGAGCAAGACAAAAGAACGAAAATCACTTACAAATTAATGACCCATATCTATGTTCAGATAGACTGCTCTTACATTCTGAGCACCAACGGGAGGAACAAAATGGTAGTTTAGCAATTACTGCAGACGCGTGTCCTCCTAAATTCTTAAGTTTTTCACAAAGTTTACCTGGTAGGAAAGCCAGCTTTCTCGTGTTATTTCCAGAGCCCGTCTCTTTAACTTGGAACATTGCTAGCTGTTGGCTTGCTGCAGCTGTTCATGCTTAATTAAGCACCTAACAGTTAACTGCAATAAATCCTCTCAAAGTGCAAGGTTGCAATAATTTTGTTTTTCACACCACGTCTTGTTCCTTACCTTATACCACTTGTAGCCTCCATCACGTGTCATCCACACGTCTGTCCGACGACTCAACGCTGCTCCTGCATTACCATGAGCAATGATGATACCGACAGCATTCGGTACACTCAGCGGTCCCATGGCAAAGTGAACGAATCTGCTGGCGCTAAAACGGTTGTGAATCTGCAGCCAACATTCCTCACCCTCCTAAACGTTCAAAAAAACAACAAAAACATTTAAACTAAAAAAAAGTATCCTACAAAAACCAACAATTTGGAGTTTTTCCACAAAATCGTATGATATCGGTTGTGTGTCGGTCGAAATTGTCGAATGCACTGTTTTCATTTTTTTGGTGGAGAGGGCGGGGGGGGGGGGCTCTGATTAATGATGAAAACGGCAAGGGTGACTATCTGGTTCGGGACGAACTATTAGAAAAATGATGGGGGGGGATGTTTTTTCCCCACCCCTCTCCCCATCACTTTTCTTATGGTCCGAGCTGCAACTTCCTGTTGTGTTTTTTACCCACCTTTACTTTATCTGCGTCACACTGCTTTTTTTCCAAAGGAATGGTTTTCCACTCACCACCACGATCATGACTTATTAACGAAGTGACAGTGTTATCTAAAATTACCAAAACAAATTAATAAGTATCAGTGCCATCATCGTCGCCATCATCATCACCAACAGCAGCAGCCTTTGCGCACAGTTGAATGAAACCATTGGAGACTACTTCGAACCTAGTAGAGCACTGCATCTAATGCCTTAGCTAGTTAACTTTATAATGGTACAGCCAACAAAATTAGTCAATTCGATTGGTCGAGAGCATTAAAAATTAAATACATAGCGACCGCGCGTGTTCACCAGCACAGTTGCCTTTTCTTAGCAAATTCCAAAACTGCTTCCAGTCGGAAATGTCACCCATTAATATGGGATAATCTACGACCGGACGTTACGTCTTTCGTTCGCTCTCAAACGAAACCACTGCCACTGTCTCGCTATTTTTAAACCTTGCTCACCGGCATTCATGCGACCCGTCAGGTAGGTCCCTCGCATGGACTCCACTTTGTAAAAATCATTATATCCACCATGGTTAGTGAACTAAAAGCACAAACAATAATATTACAAATTGGACTCCAAACAGTCCTATTACCATTATTTAGTAACTTCAATTTTAACCTCTATATTAAACGATCGCTGTCGCCTTTTTCTAAGTGTTTCTATTGCTTGAACTTTGTAAAGGAAATTACTCGAACATGATACCTTTTCCTGTTAAAGTAAGGCAATTGAATTCCGGCGCGTTTATCATGAAATCACCCAAAATAAGCGTTTGGACTTCGAGCTCAAAAGTCTTCTATACAAGTGTATACAACGTCTTTTCGGTACTGACCGTAGGAACTTCGCGTTACTGTTTTGCACTCCGTTTTTGTACCACTGTTTTTGATACTTTTTCATTGCATTTTAACCGTTACAGGAGGTCTTAACGAACCAAGTGATTTTGTGAGCGCCTTTGCCGTGTATCAACTGCACACATCTGATACAAAATGGCGCGAAAATAAATGATTCCTCTCTTCAGTCAATTCAATTGTCTTCCCTCTCTACTGCATTGATTTTAATGTTAACGTAGCAAGTTGTGGTGTTTCTTTACATCTAAAGTACACGTAAACTAAGACAAGTATAAACTTACCACATGATTTTTCAGAGATTCGCTGAACACGATTCCATCAGCATCTGAAGTGTACAGAATGCCTCTCCCAGTATCTGACGAGGTATTAAAAAATGAACAATAGTCTAACAAGAGACAATACAGGCTTTGATCCCTTAATTTCGAAGCCCTAACAGTGACCAGGATCTAATTTCTCTTTACTAAATCACCACTTGATAAAACATGCCGCTCATCAAAGATCAAAATGTCATTATTGTTATTATTTGTTAATGATAATGATAATGATAATGATGAGGATTTATATAGCGCTTTTATCCAAAGGGCTCAAAGCGCTTTACAACATTTTTTGGGGGAATTTGCCAGACTGCTTTTTTTAGGCGAAAATTGCAGCCACGCAGTTTACAATCTTATTGAATGAATAGTAGGATCAACACAGGTGCCCCCCGAACAGAATAAGTTATAGACCATCAAACCGGGGACTACGTCCCCTACTCTTTCCGATCAGTGTGTGGGTTCTTTAACGTCCCACACCCGGTACTGTGAAACGGGACCTCCGGTTTTATCGTCCTTATCCGAGAAGACTAGAAAGTCTAACCATTTGCAGATGTCATTACAAAGGTAGCATTTTCTCCTCAGTTATTTTAAGACCCTGGGTGTTGACACAGCAGTCCGGTGCTCTACCACTGAGCCAACCGGTCGGCGGTTTGTTCAACTATTGCGATACAATTATACATTACTATTCAGAGAAAAGAACTTTAGTGATCTTAAGGCACTCTTCCGGTTAACTACTGATTATTCCAATTTTCAAAATTGCCAACAATTTACAACAAATCACAAAAAAATTCCTCATATTTTTGTTTAACCAGCATTTTGCAAAAATTCCATTGACGATGTCAGATCCTCTCCTCTTGATAACATTCACATTGTAAATAGTAAATGAATAGTATTAGTACATGTATATACCACACAAGTGAATACTGCTTTCCTCGCATTCTGATTGGTTAACTCGGAAGTGATTAGCAAAGTACATGTGCTATTCACCTCCGAGCAGCCAAAGCAAAATGGAAAATGGCCACCAGTTTTAGTTCCGAAGAGGAAATTATTTGAATAAAAGCTAGTTATTCAGCTTGTGTAGTACATACTAAAACAATAATTATTCACCTCAGTGTTGGTGAATAATTGTCAATTATTACCTCCTGATTCATCAACATGGAGAAAAATCATTCCTTCAGACATGTCCAAGATGGAATAGAACTGTGCCAAAATAGAAATCAAAATAGACAGGTTTACTTAATCTGGGGAAATCCAGATATTGTTAATATCAAGATCAAATCGCCATTTGGGTTCTTGTGATCGTTGAAATATACTTACTAGCTGTGACTAATATTAAGGCAATAGTCTGTATTTTTAGCTATATATCCAGACCTGTTGCTGTATCTGTTTTATTTATTTTTTCTTTTTTGCTACATGCATAAAGAAAGTGATAAATTTTGGCTAAAATTTTGCGAGACAGTTGCATTTTTGAATTACAAACATTTATCAGTACCATAATGGCTGGCTGGAAGGCTGTCAGCTTCTAATGACAGCCAGATCACGATAATTAAGCTTATCTAGTATGTATTTTTTACGTAGGATAATTTTACATGTAACTTGAGACAATACCCTCTCTGGTGTGACAGCTGGCACTTGTACCGGATCCCAGGAATCCCCGCCATTTTTAGACACATGCATTATACGAGTGTTGTTATTCTGAAAACACAACCAACAATTAGGATGTAAATCATAATATTGCTTTTTTTTTTTGCCTTGAGACAAAGGGAAAGCAAGCAGAAAGCAATGGCATTTACAGACAATGCAATGCTCTATGAGAACTTTCTAGAAACCAATCCCTACTTTGCTTTGGTGTCAATATGTTTTAAGCAATATGATTGGACAATATCAAAGTATCTCTGTTCAAGATAAAGGACTTCCCTGGCACCAACCTGTTACTGATCTTTAAAACCACAAATAGCTAAAAAACATTTCAAACACTTTCTACAAGGTCAAACAAAAGTCACTCTCAAATTTGAGGAACACGACAAAGAGAAATTGATTGATTTCAACAAAATTATTAAAATTATGTGAAACAAATATAAAATAAAATTACTTAGTACCTTATTATGGTCAACAGACACATACAGGAATTTTCCTTGTAAGCCAAAAGTGTAAACATGTTGAACATGGATTGCTAAACATAAAACAAAGCTGTCAGAATGCTTCCCTGTGGTATCAATACTAATCCACAGGCCCCTAAACCTTGTTCAGTGAGTGGATACATGCACAGGGCTGTCAGGTATGTGTAGCTTAACATCCAGTGAATAAACTGTTATCCAGTCCTATTGAAACTGATGCATAATGTTATCTAGGCCCAGTTGTTCAATTAAGAGCAGATACCTTTTTCAAAGGGATATGTTGGTCGGTAGCTAGCAGATAAAGGGTTTGATCCTTTGAGATGGTCAGATCAGGATCAATGATCCAAGATCACTTGGATCATGGCACATCAAAGGAACCAATGAATCCACTCTGGACAAGGATTCCTCAGTTCCTTTGATACATCCTGCTCAGAGTGATCTTGGATCATTTGATCCCGATGTGGCTCATCCCAAAGGAATGCTCCCAAAATGTTAAATTTCAATTAACTAATACATGTTTATCTACTGGACAATGGCTTATTCACTTGATCATGTTATCCACTCTTTGAAAAACAGATGCCTGCTGGATTAGGGATTTATCCAATGGATAAAACCCTTTGAACAACTGGGTGCTTGACATTCTTCAAATTGTAAATGTAAATTCAAGAAAGAAAAGGAAATGATAGCCATGAAGAAGGGGTAAATATTTGACCCTAATCATCACAAAATTTGGTGAACATCTCCAAAATGGCGGCCGAAAATTCAAATAGTAACCCTGCAAAGTTTCAGTATATCAGGTGTAATAACAGCTGAGAAAATGTAAGTTTAAGAATGAAAAGTTTACAGACCTTTGTATGACTGGGGGTATATGCCATGCCCTCAGTCATACAAATGTCTGTAAATGTTTCAAATTTCAACTTACATTTTCTCAGCTGATACAACACCTGATATGCTGAAACCTTGCAGGGTTACTGAAGTAAAGATGCTCTTCCAATTTCTGGTATCAGTTTTTCATTCAGTTCAATTTTAACTCATTCAAATCCACTGCCACCATTTTGGACAAGGGTCTATTGTCAGCCAAACAGATAGAAAAGAAGCTGAAATGATGCATGAATATCATAACATAGTCATCAGGGGAAAAAAAGGTGGATTTCCCACTTCAGACTTCTACAGACATCAACATCAATCAAAATACATAACACAACTTAATACAACTTACACTCAAAGTGTTCTCCTAAGTCCCTTGATCTCATCAAGCTGGCATCTCCCTTTAGAAAGCTGGCTGGACCTGTTGAATAACAGTTTAGCCTGGTTCACATGAGCGACACAAATGCAAGCGCAAGGTAAGATGCACAAGCGCAGTCAAAGTCTTTATTCAAGATGGCCAACGAGGCTGACATCTAATTTATACCTTGCATTTGCATTGCCCCAGTTCACACATGTGAAGTGCAAATGCAAGCACAAATGCAAGAAAATTATCCATTTCTTGCATTGATGCATGCACTTGCATTTGCATTTGTGTTGCAGTAGTTCACACATGACTTTTGTATTTCATTGCATTTGCATCACATATGTGAACCAGGCTTTTGTGTGTATTCCCCAGCTGTAAGTGCTGAATTGCTCACAAAAACCCAAATGAATTACTACACAATTACTCAACATCATGTTCTTGACTATTGAACTTGAAAAGTAACCTTCATAAGTAATGATTCAGTACAGCCGTCAGTTTAGCCTTCTCCTTGAACAATGTTTTTTAACATGGATATTAGCTTTAATTTATTTACAAGTGAGTGCATGTTCTGTGCAAAGTAGCCTTGCTCTGATAGAAAGGCTCAAGGCAACTCCCTAGTGGCCTACAAAGAGTACATACATATTTTTCACTCCTAAATGACACCACTACAGTGAGAAATGTTAAAGATAGCAGCAAAAACCAAAGAAAATATAAGAAACATTTAACATAATAGAGACCACCAAATGCTACATGCACGTACTTGCTGATACTGTCAAAAAAATGGTTCTTTCCTCCTTATCCGCCTCACCAACATCTGTTCTTGCTCCCCTATTGAATGAAAGTATATAATTTACATGACATGTGTAAAAATTACATTATAATTCTGCCAATTTGTAACAAAACAAGTTCCCATTTTACCACAAATTACAGTTGCCATCACAAATTAATTCCATAACTTTCTTCTCTATATACTGCTCTTAGGTGATAGGTTTTGAACAAAGTTTTATTATTCAGTATAACATACTGTATATCAAGGCTGCTGCCTAAGAAAATTTTAAAGGGGCCCTCAGAGCTAAACGATGAGAAGTTAGGAGCCCAAAATATAAAGTGAAAGGTGTTGCCGTGAAAAATTCAGGCACCCATCCTGGTTATTCTTTGGGTGCCCCAGGCTCCTGTTAGGCAACAGGCTTGTACATCATCAACTGGAGAACTTTATTCAAATCAAAGTACTTTTTTTCTCACCATTTGGCACTCCTGACATAACTCTGCAAGAACTTCCACGTTAATCCAAAGTCTGTTGACAGGAACATCTACATGTATGGAAAGGGAGAAATTTTTAAAATTCATAAATTGTACTAAAATGGTACCACAGGATTGCATTCTAGTGGTGCCTTGTCACCCCTGATGACTTACTTTTGCTTTCAGATGACCAGGAAATATCAGTTATATGCTGGGTTCCCTGGATTTCAAGGGTTTAGAGATTTTGGGCACCCATCCTCTTTCCTTAGAGCACAGCCTTGTACTACTACAGGGCTCAAAAATTGTGACTCACTAGTCCCCAGTGCAACCAGAAATTTAGCACTGGTGAATAGCTTTTTTGGAACTGGTAGCCAAATTTTTTTATTTGGTGATTAACTATTTTTTTCTTGTCGCCAGCTGATAAATGGATGAAAAAGTTAATTTCAAGCCCTGTCTAAGGTAGCTGTATAGACCTCAGCCAACTAACATAATAATAATAATAATAATAATAATAATAATAATAATATTATTATTATTATTATTATTATTATTATTACTTATTAGGTGAAAATTAACATGTGAATATGATCAAATGCACCTAACAATAATAAGCTTAACAATTCGAAATTAGTTACAATCAAACGTTGGTTTTTGGAGTGAGGGGAAAGCCAGAGTGCTTGGAGAAAAACCTCTCGAAGTAGAGTAGAGAACCAACAAACTTAGCTCACTTATGATGCCACTTATGAGTCCAGAAATTGAACCCGGGACGTATTGTTGGAAGGTGAGCGCTCTCACCACTGTGCCAACCCTGCTCCCTGATGATCATAAAGTTCTTAAAAATGCATTCTTCATATATAACTAACTTGAAAGAGTATTCTGTCCTTAACAGCAGGCCAGTCCAACTTTTTTAACCCTTTAACTCCCTGAAGTGATTAACATGTAACTTCTGGAATCATTACATTGTCCATTGGACAGGTGATGAGAATAGATAAACTTGGTATGTTCAAGTTCACACTGCAACCAGGTGGACAATCAGACATGGTTTGATGCTACTCTGGTTTGAAGTTTGATGAATGTAACTTAAAAAGTTACAATTCACGACCCAACGTTTCAACACTCCTGTCTAGTGTCTTCATCAGGGGTGATCTAGTGTTGCAAAAAGGAGCCTTTTATAGGCTTACTAATTAACGACCTTTTGTTCTGATGAGGTGTAAATAGGTGTCAGGTAAAAGGCCGCCATCGTCACGGTTTAAAGGAGCGTGGGCGGAGTTGATGTGCCAAGCTTCCAAACAAAGCCGTTGATGGTACCGCCGGTTAGTGGTGATAATTTTGGAATTATCCCACGCTATTGTATGGTTGGTTTGGCAAGCATGTTCCGACAAAGCGGAATTTTCCTTTTTGCAAAGAAAAACTGCTTTTTGATGCTCTTTTAAACAAAATCCGTAACCAGAACTTTGCTCACGAGGGCTGATTGTTTGCCATCTTCATGTGATTCTAGGGCCAAAGAGCGAAAATATGTTTTTGACGTCCTAAAGGTCAATGGCTACCCAAACACTTTCCTTCGTAACTGCTTAAAACCAGTTACTCCTTCTCTTAACACCTCCGGGGACGAGGTTTCGGCTACAGGTTTTGCCGTCATCCCGTACATCCGCGGTGTTACAGAACCCATTAAGAGAGTTTTGTCTAGCCACAATGTCAAAGTTGCACAAAAACCTTTTCAGACGTTGAGTCATATTTTTGCCAAACCTAAGGATCCTGTGTTGAAAGAACAACGAACTGACGCTGTTTATTCTATTCCATGCAATGACTGTGATCATGAGTACATCGGACAGACCAAGCGTCAGCTTGGCACGCGTTTAAAAGAGCATCAAAAAGCAGTTTTTCTTTGCAAAAAGGAAAATTCCGCTTTGTCGGAACATGCTTGCCAAACCAACCATACAATAGCGTGGGATAATTCCAAAATTATCACCACTAACCGGCGGTACCATCAACGGCTTTGTTTGGAAGCTTGGCACATCAACTCCGCCCACGCTCCTTTAAACCGTGACGATGGCGGCCTTTTACCTGACACCTATTTACACCTCATCAGAACAAAAGGTCGTTAATTAGTAAGCCTATAAAAGGCTCCTTTTTGCAACACTAGATCACCCCTGATGAAGACACTAGACAGGAGTGTCGAAACGTTGGGTCGTGAATTGTAACTTTTTAAGTTACATTCATCAAACTTCAAACCAGAGTAGCATCAAACCATGTCTGATAGATAAACTTATCAGCCAGAGGGTGTTATCTTGATATAACCCCAAATTCTCTTAACTAATGTGCACAACTCGAAGATCAGAGTTGTAAGCAGAGTCATAAGCTTGACGGAATTGGAGCCAGAAGAATCTGAATGTTTCCATTTTCTTCCCACTCTACTTATGACTCTGTCGCTTATGATCCAGTGAAAATTATGTAGTCCGAGTTGGAAGCAGAAGCGAAAGAACCAACCAATCACTGTGCTTGTTCTCACGCTCTCTGATTACAGTTTGATACCAAAATAGTACTTGCGACTCTGACAATCTAGTTTTTCACTAGATCATATATAAGTGATCATAATTCCAACTTCTGCTTCCAACTCCATCAGTTTGATTTTCACCAGATCATAACACTCTACGCTTCTGATTCCGAAGTCCTCCGACTCCAGACACTCCTTCAATACTATTGATTTGCACCTTGGTTAACCATTGCTAATTGAATTACAGAATTTGAAATCTTTACACAAGCAACAATGTGAACTCTTCCGACCACAAGTTGACATTCCATGACCAACTTTTACTTCACTAATAATATTTGTACCCTGAACTTTGATTTTGTCCCAATCATAAAACAAGCTGTAATCCAAATAAATTGCAGCCAGGTTCTTTCTATGGTAAAACACACAAGCTACATGTACACTTATCACTATCAAAAAGCTTACACAAGTAATAAACAAAAAAATAATCAACTACTGTTAGATTCACAGGTGACAACTTTGACCAGCCAGTTAACCTCTACACCCCAATAGTGTTACAGTATTTCTTCTTACCATATCACCGGTTCATCAAGCATACAGGACGTGAGAATATAGCAAATGATCACCAGGGATAATCAGATAGGTAAACATTTATACAAATTCTCCCAACACGTAACATACAAAATAAGTAAAATACATAATTATACTGTATGTCGGAAATTTAAGCGTTAAGCAACTGCTTAGGATCCCCCTGCCATCAAGTCTTCACAATCCAAAAATGAGGCCAACTGGGCCTTTGGCAATAACCAACAATTATTTTGGTAATTCACACAAGGGTTACAGTTGTATGACATTATATGAATTCCTTACCCTTGCATTGAAAACAGCTTTAGCCAAAATCCAGTCTTCTTTCCAAGGATGAAACAGAAGCTGGCCAGTAATCTGAAAGGGAACGTTAACTATCTTCCATGTTTTTCCACCATCATCAGTCCTCACAATAACAAACTTCTTGGGAAAGAACGGAGAGCTGTGTGAGACAAGAATCACCTACAAAACCAAGTGAGCATAAATATTATTAAAACAGCAAGATCAGGTAAAGTTGCAACAGGATTTTTGGCAATAACAATAAAGATAAACTTGAATATATATATATATATATAAATTCACCCTGAGTGGAATTTGAACCCACGTCCCCCCACATACTAGTCCGGTGTGATATCCACTACACCATCAGGACAACCATGCTGGCAACACGGCAATCAAAGATGTGATTTATGAGGTAAGGAATGTGGGATCGGGAATTATTTATATTTTGGGATTTAATTCCTTCCTGCTGTAATTAACCCTTCTGAGCAATTTTAGTGTTTACTAAAGATGTTAAATAAACCAGGATTGAACTCAGAATCACCACGGAAAATCCCCTACTCCTGGTCTTTCCTGATCCTCAGCATGATAAACAAAATGAAAGATGTAATTTTTTTTTCTACAGTGACCAAATGCCTTCTCTAACACCACAAAGCAATTACTGCAATAGCCATGTGAACCACTGTGCAAAAAACTGTCAGTTATAATAAAAAATTACCCTAACAGCCACTCCTATAGAAGGGAACCTCCACTCATACAACAAATTTACACTAAATTATTGGAAATGATTACTAGATTTGAAAATTTACTGGAAAACATGGAAACATCTTTTCAGTGTGTGCAAAAAATTGGGTATCGTTAACCATTATTTCCATTTTTGAATATCCTGGGTGCTGCCATCTAAATTGGTTGCAGTCATTGTTTAACACAAAAGCTTTACTGCTTCATTGACTTTGTAACAATAGCTGAAGCCAATTGATGCTATGCAATCCAAAATGGTCATGCCTGGGAAATTTAAAAATGGAAATGGGTGTTAATGTTACCCATTTTTGGTACACTGAAAAGATATTTCCACGTATTTTCAAGTAAATTTTGGAATCTGGTAATCTTTACCAACAATTTAGCATCAATTTACTGTAAGAGTGGAGATTCCCTTCAAAGAAGCACACCTTTCCCAGGTTAATACCTTGTTTGGATTCACTGGGCTTTTCATTATTCCACCATCTCTCCTGATGTGGGTATTGAATATTTCAGCATTTACTTGCTTGAAAGTTTTGCCAAAGTCATCACTGTTGAAACAAATTAAAGAGAGTCACAAGCAATTAAAAAATTTAAACCAAATTGCCTTTGTTTAATGAGGATGATACTTATGATAGCTAAACCTGTGGGCCCTTGAATTTTGGATTAAATTAGAATTTGGAAATGTTGGTTTTTCAGGAAACGGAAAAACTGGTATACCTAGAGAAACCCTCTTGGAGCAACCTTCAACAAACTCCACTGACATACAAAGGGGAGGTGGACACACAGGTGAGACAAAAGCCCTCCAAGCACTGAGCTATCCCTGCCACCCTCAAAGCACCATCACTTGTCCCATAAATTTCCTTTGGTTTATTTAAGCATTTGCTAGTTTTATTGCTTTGCCACGTGCATGCACTGTCAAAAAAATTAATACATGTACAGTGTAGAAAGAAAACGTGGCAAGGAGACTTTGCTTACTTGTTTCCTGCAAATGTGTACCTTTATTTTATTCTTGGTGTCACAAAAACAAACTCTATTTTCTACAATTATATGAAATTAGGGAACTGCTTTAGCAGGGTCCAGTTGCCCCTGGTCACTGGCTTACATGTACTTTTGTCTTTGGGTGACCAGGAAATATTATTAATATTTTGTACCAAACTTATATACTGGGCACCCAGGCTTGGAAATACAAATTTATTTTAAAGTGTGTGAAATACAAGTTTACCTTCTGTAAAGGACAGATGGCACAGAAAACAAAAACATTATCTCTGTTGTCGCCAGAAGAAGCATTGCCTAAAAAGACCAAAGTCCATAAATAAAATATTTTGATAAAAACCAACATGTCTCACTAATATTAAGTACACTCAACAAAAACTCAAATTCTGATTGGCTGAGAGCAATGCAATTAAATCCAATATGGTACTGTGATGGAGTATCTATTGATGTATGAAGTCGTCAAATGAGGTCTTACACTACTGCGAGTGTGATGTATGAATAATTAGAAACCATCGCTGATCAACAGCATCAGGGATTAACTAACCCAAGGACAGAGGAAAAAATCTCTGACCTGGGTGGGAATCGAACCCACGACCTTCGGATTTTAACCCTCTGTCCTTGGGTTAGTTAGTCCCTGATGCTGTTGATCAGCGATGGTTTCTAATTATTCATACATCACACTCGCAGTAGTGTAAGACCTCATTTGACGACTTCATACATATATACTACATGCTACTGAAGGACAACACTCATTCACAGTTAGTATCTATTGAGTTTCCATGGCAACAGTGCAAGAACTCAAACACACACAGTAAGTTTGGACAGCTCAAGGGTGAAAATGGACAAAAAGCCTAGTGAAACTGGTGATTTTGTAGCATGATAGATGCATTTTACATTTTTGTTGAATACTTTAATGGCCTATTTACACGCTGCGATTTGTCGTGCCGATTTGTCGGCCCCGAGAAATCGTGAAGCAAATCGGCCCCAACGTGGGAAAATCTGTGAAGCGATCACAGATTTTTCAGAATCGGCCGACATGTCGGACTGAAATCACGCGTGCATCGGGTCACCATTTACATGCACCGATTTGCTTTAAGATTTCTCGGGGCCGACAAATCGGCACGACAAATCGCAGCATGTAAATAGGCCTTAACTAAGAAATTGCAAGACCTCATACCATTTGTAATTTTAATAACTAACCCATGACCTCCTAGTCTCCTTCGCAGCCGTTTTTAGGATCGTCACACAATGCTCCTCCCCACTAACGGCTGCTTTCTTTCGAACCACATTCCTTTCCCTTTGTTTGTCGGTACAGGCGATTGACCAATCATATCACAATTATTGTTTGTTATTGAACCAGTCATATTGCAGCAAGAATTTTATTGATGTCATCGATTGACCTTTGTGAGATCATGAAAATCACGACTCAAGTTTGCATGTTTGCCGCTTTTATCTCGATTCTGTCGACCGATTTAGCTTCGTGCTTGTTTGAAGTGGGGCAATACGGTGGTTTAGAGGATAACATGATGATGATTATGATTGAAACAGCCATGTGCTTAAATGTCGCATGTTATGTATTTTGATACCAAAGGTCATTTGCGCCTGGGTTTAAATTCTGCACTGATTTATCGCCTGTTTGCTTTGACCCTTGTTGTTTCTGTTTAGCGACTGTGGTACTTTATATAACATCTGAAGCATTTTGTCTAGCTTTGGTTTGGCTAGTTTCAATCAGTTTCAATGCGTTCAGTGACAGTACAGCCTCTCTCTTATCTTTGAAAGGATAGGAATTTAAGCCGTGTAATAATCTTTATCTTGCAATGGTTGTACATTAACGGGCCCGAATATTTGTTTTTGTAGCAAGATATTGCGTTTCTTTTGCGACTATTCATCTCTTTATCCTTTCTTTAGTGTTGTAGCTTCTTAGAGAGCTATGCAACACTTGGAATTTCTTCATTGAGCGCTAAAATCCGCTCTCAGAATTACGGCTGTGTCTTTGTCATCATTTCGCTCCGCTCTGTAACTGCAGTTATAGTATTTTCCTCCTTTTGTTTATGCCAGTGTGTTTGGCTGTGTTTGATTTCCCGTAGCCAGTTGGTAAGTTGACGAAAACATCTTTTCCCACTTTTGCAAATGCAATATTTATTCCAATTGGGCGATTCCAGAAAATATCCATACCTATACCATGGACGGCTTTTAGGATTTCCGAAGGGGAGGGGGGGTTCTTTGAACTGGAATTCTGAAGGAATGGGGGGGCATTTACAATTGGAAAATATCCGAAGGCATGGGGGGGTTTCACGGGTGGGATTTCTAGAGTAGAAAGAGTAGAGTGAGTTCCTTGAAAACACTATTGTTATCGACTTTTGCAGTTCGTAAATGTACGAACGTATGATCGCGGAAGCAGAAGACAAGCATCGATTGATCAGACACGTAGAAGTGAACAGTAAAACGTGGGTTTCACATTTACCTTGATGAATTTCTTGTCAAGTGATTGTGAATAAAGTCTGAAAATATACCTTATTTACCGCGTGCAATTTCTTGATACTCCCGTGTCCCGCCCGATAAACGGCAAAAAAACTCGCACCTGTCCCTCGCCTCCAAGGAACGCCTGTCAGATAATTTTACATTCGGACTGCCGGACGGCAATCGACCAAAAGATTTTAACAGTCTTTCGAGCTATTTTGCTTTGTGAACGTCAAAACAACGCAAGAAAACAAAGCCAAATTAAGGCTTTTCGTGCACACTACATGACATATGAAGGGTCCAACCCAGGAAAGATCGAAGGCTCGACTGTATTTTTAACCTTTTCAACTGCCGAAAGATTTTAACAGTCTTTTGAGCTATTTTGCTTTGTAAACGTCAGAACAACACAACAAAACAAAGAGGATGAAAATTACCGTAAGTGGTGTTTTTTTATAGCCAAATTTAGACTTAAAAAAAAAGGTTGCACAGCCTGGCCACACGCAGTAGGTTATTCTTGTCGCTGAAGAGTAAAGCTTGTCACCTGGCGCCGCTAGATAACAGCCTTTGGGAAGCATAAATTCATGTTCGTTTGTTCATATAAACGTTGCCAAGTCGAAAATGTACCTCCCAAAAAACCCCGGAAATTCCGAAGGGTAGGGGGGGTTCACGGTTATGGAATTCTGAGGGCATGGGGGGGTAACGCATTCTGGAATTTCCGAAGGCAAGGGGGGTTAAAACATGGAAGCCGTCCGTGGTTGGGTATGGATATTTTCTGGAATTGCCCATTAACATAAAAAAAGTGGTTTAAAAGAATTCTCCTTCCAATCACACTGTTCAATTTTGGTGCCTCCCAAAGGGAAATGTCAGCACAGGAAATCCCTTTTTTTTTTTTTTCACGTTCTCTGTTTAAACATAAGTCACCTTCTTGGAGCCAACGGCATCAGCTAAGAAAATAAAATCTTCCTCCATTGTAATCCCATCTTTGAGCTATTTATAAAATATGTAACAAGTTCACGTGACAACTTAATGACTGTCCGCTGAGCCTCCTTACTTATTTGCATTTCATTTCATAATTTATTTGCTTAAGAAAAGAAAATCTTGCCCTGAAAATTCAGTGGCAGTCCTCGGCCACCATACAATAAGCTATGAATAAAATGCATATCAAGTAAATCGCAAAATGAAAACTATTTACCAAATTATGCATCTTCCGTAAACAAATCCGAATTTTTTAACGGAATTCGAAGCTCCATGGTGATAATTATTGAACTTTAATCACCAGAAGCCAATTAAAAGACGTTCGCGGTTGAACTTGCAAAAGGCAGCAATATAATTAGCGACAAAATGATACCAGGGAATTTTGCATTGTCATTCTTTTTCCTAAGTTAACTAAGAACTGTACATGTAATTCAAAGTATCGTTAGGGCGGTCATCAACCGCACGTTCAGCTGTATCAATGCCATCGACATCGAAATTATATAGCTTAACTTAAGCTACACGTAAGTGTTGTATCCTCACGTTTTCATTGTCCTTGAAGCTGACAATTTTACAATCAAAAGAACAAAGACTCTTACCTCAGCTTCCCCTGTGGATTTTTTTCCTATCCAGGCCATGGAGATGCTAACTTTTGTCTCGTTCTCAAACTTCCACTGAAAAGTGGTAAACAAGTTTGAGCGGAACTTCCGTAAACAAAGCCAATAACGAAATGCAAACGTACAATCTGCAGCTCAAACTTACATCAGTCGTGTCCAAGGTTCTGCCATCTGAACCAGCAGGATTGACACACTTTCCTTGTTCTTTGTGGGCGTCGTATACATCAGGATCATCTGGATTTGCATCTCGGCGAAAACGACGTTTCGCCAGAACGGACACTTTAGCTTTGCTTGGCATAGAAAACTTGAAAATATCTTGTGCTGGTTTGCCTCTCACAAGCTCTACACTCAGAACGGCAGAACAACAGGTTACAGCGAGAAAAACTCTTACAAGATTAATTGCACTCATCGTAAACGAAAAAAAACAAAAACACCAAAAAAACCGGGATTCCAAAGCCTAAAACTACGACATATTCTCTTCGCAGGTTGTCGATTTCTGCAAGAATGAACATGAGTGGACTTGTAAGCATGCGTTGAAAGATTCAGCCGCAAACGAGAAAAACCGAAGGCTCGAAAATATCACTGAAATCAAGGAAGCAATAAAATCCAATATTTTCAAGAAGCCTTTTAATTTGATGACAGGTGTGTTTGTTGTATTTTTTTTTTTCAATTTTTGCGTCAAAGTACGTGTCTGTCACACAAATCACGCTGAGAGAAACTTCCCGATCTTTCGTTAGCTACTGTTGACTTCCGAGAAATTTGTATTTCCTCATTCTCTAAGCCAGAATGACGTTTATTACCGTTATTGTTATGATTAGATAGAGGAGCTCTTATTGAATCAGACGAATATTAATTTCGCCTAGGCAAAACATTAACAAACACGGCCGCTAAATCGTCCTTGGAGAATTTCATTGGGATCCATTCACAATAGTTTGTCGAGACGGGTCGCCTCACAGACCCGGGGGCTTCGTCGGTTTAAGATGTGTAATTTCACGTCAACTATTAGAGCTTATCAGCATACATGGCGGCAAATCAAAGCTAACATAGCCTTTGAATACTTGGAAGTCAAGTAGCGAGAGGTAGAGGAGAAGATAATTGCAGCCGACACGTGGCGGGAGAAAAATCATCAGGCGAGACTGGACACACTTGAGAGTGTCCACACTGATGCGTTTTCGATAGGTGTAAAAACGCATCGATTGATCTGCGTCCACACTAATACGGATGCCGTAGCGTTTTCACCTCACTCCCAGTAAAGCTTGGTACTGAAAAGATAAAGATGCAGTTTTGCGTTTTGTGGGCCGGCACATAAGTAACCCTGATCGCCGCGATTAGCAATTGGAAACTCGCTAAGTCCAGCTCATGCGCGACAATACTTATACAGAGATCGATTGTAACAGATGCATTTCCGTACTTTAGTGATTTCTGAGTTGCCTGTAACGAAATTTTAACCATTTAAAGTAACTGCGGGCAGTTGAAATCTGATGTGTATACTTAGTGGGAAATGTAATCAGTAGAGAAGAGAAGTGATCTCTGGGTGGGTTTCTTCAGCACTATAAACTTTACTGAGAAGAGAGACTGGCTTCACGCATGAGCTGCGCACTTGGTAAAGGTCAATTCTAAAATTTATCAACAGCGGCGTCAGATCAGTCAGATGAGGGTGAACGAGAGCTGAATTATGCTGGATAAGACAAGAAGAAAGAAAAGTACTGAAACTAAGACCCACAAAGTCCGATGATCATTATTTGGGGTCGATAAAATGTGATTAAATTTTCCGCGCTTTAATTGCTGATTTGAAAATGTCTTTATTACACCATTACCATCATTAATAATCATTGAGCTTAATTGTTCGCTTGCTAACTCGCAATGAATTTTGCATGCATGCAAGACAACAGGAAACAATTTCAACTTTACGGTTCAGTAAAAATACAGAAATTGTGGCATGACAAAAATAAAACTCGCATGCATAATGATACACAATTGAATAACCAATAGAGGTGAGAAATACCTTACTAATTAAGTCAGTAACATGTTTATTGTGTTTTAAAGTTTATTTTCCCGCCCACATTCCAGAAGAAATAATGTGCTTCATGAACACCGCGCTTCCTAAATCTTCTGAGGGTCTCCTATACTTTTTTCGTGAAACGTGATTGGGACTATTTTTTTCTCGTGAAACGTGATTTAGGTTTATTTGTCCATTCGTGATTCGTGATTGCCGATATTTGATTTTTTGTGAACGTGAACGAATTTTGGGAATTATCCGTGACGCGTGAACAGTCTCAATAATTTTACGTGAATGCATTTTCCAAAGTGGTATAGGGGACCCTCTCCTCTGGTTTGACTTTCTTCGTAATTTACCTGGAATGAAGAGAGATTTATTTTCCACGTTCAAAAAAGTAGGAAAAGTGTTTATGCTTCAGCAAATCGCTTCTAATTAACGTGATTTGAGGGTAAAACAGGCCGCGTTTGACTTTTTTCGTTGTTGTTTTTTATTTTTTTTTCACAAGTTCTCTTTATTTCGATTCAGCTTGAGAGTGATCAAAACTAAAAACTAAAGGCTTACTACTTGTTACCAAAAGAACTACCACATACTTCATTTCTATAAGCCGGAACGCGTGACTGCGGGCTGTGAAAAGCCATGGCCAGTTGCGCGTTTAGTTTGCCACTGTGAACAGTGAAACAAGCAGAAGTGATCCCGCGGAGCGGCTTCTCCAGCACTGCACCAAACACTCCGCAGCAGAGTTTATCATTTTGACTCGCAGAAGTGATTGACATCTAGCTTTTTAATTCTTAGAATTTCAATGCATCAATAAAAGAAAAAAGTGAAAATAATAGAGAAATCAGTATCAGTTGGAGGATTTTATCTCAATATAGCTTCAAATTATCTTAAGTAATTTACTAGAAAATGTTTGGCAGCTTGATTCCAAGCAGATCTTGAGAGTTAAAGTGTCTGATTGTTGCGCACGAGAGGTCCAGATAATTCATGGCACACCAACACGTCTCTCAAGAAGGCGCGTAACTTTTTTTAACAGTCTTCACATATGAGCAATTCACGTGGTAAAATATCAATGCTGAAATCATTATGGTGAAGTGTTAGGATGATTATGTGGGGTCGGTGAAATGTGATTAGTTTAATTTGGCGCGCGCTAATTAATTTCATAATCCCTTTTGAACCAAACAGTATCCCATTTAAAAATGAAAATCTTAAAGTTAGGTTTAATTTCACTCGAATGATGCCCGAGTTTACGAAATATTTTCCAGGTGATGGTGTGCTTACACCAAACAAATTTTACAAGACAACAAAAAAAGCAAGTAATTCAGTAAAAGGTGTGACTTAGCGCATAACAATGGAATAACTGTCGGGATGATACGCGAGTCAAAAAACAATAGAGGTGAGAAACAATTTACTAATTAAGTCTGTAACATGTTGATTTTGTTTCAAGTTTGTTTGCCCGCCCACCATATTAATAATTGGCGTCACCATAAGCATATAAAGGAACGAGGTTTTCATAGAGTCCACACAACTGAGTAACGCCTGCAGACAAACACCCAGTGAATTCATTGATCGCTCTACCTTCATCCGCTAAATCTCGAACTTTACAAGTCCACGTCATGGCTACGAAGAAGACCTTGAAAAGATCAGCTCCAGAAAGCGATTGTAAGTAGAATTGATCTGTTGCTTCTTAGTTGCGAATTTAAAAGCATAAGAACGAAGTTACGAAAGCGTGCGCCAAGAACTTGAGGTTTTTTTCTGCGTGAAGTATCGGTTTGGTTTACTTAACGTTTTCAAGCATCCAAGCAGGTGTCTAAAAGTATTTCACGATTTCTCGACAAATGTATCGTTAACAGAGTCACATGGAGTTTGTGCCTGAACTTTCAAGCTGTTTTTCAGTGCTACCAATAAAAAGCGCGTGCACTTATTCTAACCGCACAAAAAACTTTCATACGTGAGCGAATACGAGAGATTTTAAAGAAGATGCATGTAATATATGGTCTTAGGCGGTCGTCTGAACATCGATGCTGAGGTTAACGCGTTTCTATTTTTCATCAGATGATAGTTTGCGCCGAAGAAGACGCAGGACAGCGTTTACAAACGACCAACTTGACAGGCTGGAGGAAGCTTTTGAGTTAGAGAGATTTCCAGGCATCAAAATCAGAGAAGATCTGGCGAGAGAACTTAACATTGGAGAGGACAGAATACAGGTGACTAATATTAGCTAATTCCCTTGTCCAGTCCAATTACATCAGAAATAAAGTACAGATCTTCATTTAGGGAAGTCAGGAGTCTTGCTAAAGTTTGCTGTTTCATAGCTCTTCTTAAGTCGGTTTTTCTATTTGCTTTATCATCTCGCATGCGAGCTCGATAATGGTAATATTGCGTCTCTTTATTTTCTTTTGATTCGCTCGCTCGCTCTATAAAACAGATAGCTTATGATCCGGATATTTCGTAGACTAGTCATAAAGCTTGTTTTTCGATTCGGCTTTTTGTTGCAAGAAGGCGCGTAACTTTTTTTAACAGTCTTCACATATGAGCAATTCACGTGGTAAAATATCGATGCTGAAATAGCTTATGATCCGGATATTTCGTAGACTAGCCATAAAGCTTGTTTTTCGATTCGGCTCTTTGTTGCAACAAGCCGCTATGCTGAGATTTCTTGTGGCTGTTGTTTCAAACAAATTTCGCTTAAATTTTCATGATAAAGATGGTCCATTTACGTGGGAACGGATGAAAGTTACCGTTCCAGAAAATCTTAGGCTCTGTTCTCAGCTAGGGCCTCAAGTTTGTTCCTATACATGTAACCAAACAGGCCGACAAAATTTCAGCGTAAGAGTAAATATTGTCGTCACAAATCTAATCATATTGTGCTCCTTTCTGCTTTATCATTCAGGTGTGGTTTCAGAACCGTCGAGCAAGATGGCGAAAGCGCGAAATCAAAAACAAGCCCGCCCCAGTCCTCCAAACCCCACAGGACCAACTCCTCAGCTGCACTACTGCGGACATGTTCCAGCCACCATCTGCAAGCGCCATTTTCCCGCCACTAAACTCAGTGCCGTTTACACCATGGGGGCAACTTTACCCGCTGTCTACAAGTACTCCTTTGTTCCCGCCAAGAGGAGGCCCGGGATTTTTCCACAGGCACACCAGTGTACCGGTTCTGTCACAGGCACCTCAAACAGTCAACGTCATGCTTCACCCACGAGTATCATCTTCAACAGGTCCCAGTGCCTTGCCTGCCTCCAACCTCTCCACTCGTTACCAGGCTTACTCGAACGATCTGGAGGTTCGTCATTCTGAAGATGATTATTTAGCTGCCGTCACTTTGGCCAGCGGTTTCCTTCGAGAAAATTAGAAATTTCGGAAAAGGCTTTGATTAGTTTTATTCCACATTTGTATTTTAAAAATTACTTCTTTCCGCTATATTTTTTTAATGCTTTGCTAGTAAGTCCTTGTGATTTGTATTAAAGATTTGAATCTTAACAATGCAAACGAAGTTTCTTTGTTTTTGGTGATAACGGGTGGCCGTGGGGCTGTTGGGTGTTCTCTGACGACAGACCTTGTTACGGGTTTCTGACGCCATCTTGGCGGGTAGGAAAACGCTTCGGAAATAACAGAGTTTATATGGGAAAACGATAACTTGTAAAAGCCGTGAATGTAGAAAAATTTATAAATTTGGAAACTGAACTTACTAGCCAAAGGATTTTAACATAAAAATCTGAGGTCCCTAACTACTCTAAAATTCGCCCGGTGGAATTTTTAATTTCTCATACATTTGCCTGTAATTTTTTCCCGGCGTCTGCGGACTTGGGAGCGGTGAGAGGGGACCATAATCACCTCGCCTTGTTTTGTTTTTTTTTGTATACTCACTCGCTCGATTTACTCTCGCGCGACCACCCTGACGGATTGCTTGCGGTCTAGGAGAATACATGTTGTCCGACAAGGGATTTTGGTCTTTTTGTGGTGTTGAGACTGTATATCGCAACTTTTAAAATAACACAGCGTAGACTTCTACCCATTCATGTAAAATCTACTCCCTCTGTTTGCAAATAGCAAGTCCGTATCTAAATGAGTCGTTTAGCAAGGGAATAAATGCCCCTACGAGAACGAGTTTTCCTATTTTTTAAGGGTAGCAAAGCGAGCCAATATCACATTCCACGGGGAGACATGACGGGCGCTGAAGAAATAAAAATTAAGGGTTATTGATTTTTCATCACATTTTCTCCCTGTCTCCACGAGGAGGTAATTTCCGCACACACAGCGTGGTTCGCTCGGTCTAGTTCCAGGGCATACCACCAGAAGCGAATAGACTACTTTTGTAAGAAACTATTTTTTTTTTATTTCCAACTGATTTTCTGATGCATCTTACGTTTAACGGTGATTAGAAGCTCTCATTTAAGAAACTACCGGTGGACAGAATGAGACAGTTACAAGAAGGTCTCTTTTGAAATGTACCCTTCAAGCCGTGTGTTCAAGATTCTTCTAACGAGGCAACGATACGACCAACTTCTCTTTAATTATCGTTGACTTTACTAAATTATCACACGCCTTTCTCAACGTTGTTTCATCGTGAGAAGAAACTCTATCCTGATCAAATACTATTGACGCTTGAAGGGCAAATTCACTCAAAATCACAACATCAAAGGCGATGGTAATTTTGTTGTCAGCCTCTATAAACATAGTGGTTTATCTCTCTCAGAAGAATGAAGCTATTCACCTGATACTTTTACTTCAAAGAACAATAATTATCTAACATTTTTTTTTTAAATATTACTTTTGATCTACTGATCTGTGTACTCAGTTCATTGTTTAACACATTAACTTGACATTTAATGTAACTGATGAAGTTTTCCAACCTAAACAACAAAATTTAAACTAAAAATAAATAAAAAAGAAATTCCTTTTCCTTTCAATTCTGAGAAATACAATTTTCAGAATTAGCTTTGTAAGCAAAATAGAGAAGGGTGGCGTCATGACATTTCTCCCATGCACTGCTACAATGCATGGTTCCAGAACATATCCATTACTCCCCCACAAAGTTTTTTTGGTTGGACCCCCCCCCCCCCACACACACACAACTGCCAATTTAGCCTTTTGCTTTTACCACCCCCTCCCCCTTGGGATTTTCCTTTCTTCCATTGGCCTTACATGGGAGGGGGGGGGGGGTGGGCATGAATATTTTTTGGAACTGCACAGTTATTGCAAATGCAAGCCACAAGTCCTTGCAGAGACTACTGTAGCTACAGTGTATAGTATATACATCCTTCAAACAGTAGCTCTTGTTCTCTTTTTCTCAAGCCCCACCCCCCCCTCTCCCCTCACCTTTCTCTCAGGCCAATATTGAACATTTCATATCATCCATGGACCAATCTTGCTTTGAGAAATTAGTCTTTTGAAATTCAACATTGCAAAGGAGAGAGGACAGAGACACGAGCTGTCCCAAGACTTATGACCTGCATAGTAGGACTTGAAATATTATTTAAAGCCTACAAATGCTCTCAAAAATAATTTATGGTGCGATGTGGCCTGGCTTTCACTTTCTAGGTAAACTAGCAACTATTGATGCCAGGCCGCATTGCTTCACTCATTAGTATTTTTTTCTTTTGGGGGGGGGGGGGGGGGGGCTCCTTTCATAAGAGGGAAACATTTGACATTTTGATCCATAAAAAGATTTTTAGTGTTAGTTTTCTCTGATGACCAAACAAATTTAAAGTTAACTGCTTCAACTTTGCAGCATCTCAAGTACTAAAATGATGTTCAGTCAATCTTTTGTTAAAAAAGGCCATTTGCAGCACTGGTACATGTAACATACTGGAAACTGTAGATAAAACGTTGGGCAACAACTTTCATTGATCTACATGTACAGTTTTTTAACCTAGTACCCTACAAGCTAGCAGCATATTTATGTACAGTACAGAAGAAAGCCATAGATAACCAATGAAGGTAAATTAGTACTGTATGTACGTGTAATGCTAACGACAGACTGAAGAAGAATTTAAGCTGAACAAAGTGAAATTTTGGTGCCCATTAATCTCTTGAACAATCAACTGCTTTTCAATTATTTACAGAGTAAAACTAGACTGGGTCATTCATTTTGATTTTCAGAACAAAGGGGGTTTTAAGTCAGTAAGCCAAGATAATTTTTGTAGTAGGGGTAAATTCTCTTGCATAAATGATCTGTTATCAGCATGATCACTGTAATGCGTCACCAGAAACACAGTCAAATTTTGTTCAGTAAAAAAACAAAAACAAAACATGCACCATCTGGAGTGCAAAACTGATTGCAACTGAATGCAAGTCTCTATGATGCATTTCATTTGTGCATGCACAACTGTTGACAAAATGGAAGCATGCTCCAAGGCAAGGATCCAGCTTCTGCTTGCACATATATCCATCTCAACAGCACTTTGCACTGTTACATCAAGATCAACTACCTTTACAATACTTTTCTATCCTTAGTTAAATCCAATATCATCTAGTTTTTACTGCATCTCTATGATACACACTCTCATCTGGAATTGTCAGACTCTCTCCATCAGCCATGTTGTCTAACAGAATGGCTTCCTCATCAGAGCCATTCACCACAGCTCTCTTCTCGTATTTTACTTTGTTGGCTTTGGCTTTTGTGTCATCTTTTTGAAATAGTTTCTTCTTCTTTCGCATGAGGAAATTGTCCACAACCCAGAACATAATGGCCTGTGGAAAGAAGATGAGGAACCACAATTTAATTAACCCTCAAAGACACAATGATTCATTCCTATGGTTGAAGGCACTCCTTTGGTTTGAAGATCAGTCTGAGCCAGGGATTACAGCTTGTGGATTTATTTTGCACTAGACTATAAGTATGGTTTGTGGTCTCACTGGTTTTGTGGTAGTCAACTGAAATTAAATTAATTACAAAAGATTTCTTAGTTGAAATGACAAACGATTCAAAACGTCCAATAATTATTGAGTTCCTCGATTTGATCCCTTTACCTTGCTACTTTGTATGTTGATGACTGTGAGCTTCAAAAATGTTGGCATATAAGAAAGTCGTTCTTTTTTTTGTCTGCAAATAGTTTTATTTTACATTTGTTTTCTTAATTACTGTACATCCTTAAACGAATCTTTCCCAACCATCTATCAGTCAAAAAAAATTCAGCCAACTTGTTAAAGAATTTAATGCTTTCTAATTATTGCAACATATACTTACATTAAAAACAAAAGGTATAATCAACATCACAATGGCAAGTTCCACCTTGGGGTGATTCTGGACTGGTAAGAGTATAAACTTGCGAACTTTTATCCAAAAATCAAGTTGAACCAACAACGTGATAGTAGCTTTCTCGATGATGACAGCACAGAGATACAAAACACATTGCCCCATCCATGCTTTGCACTGTGGAGGGTTACCTAATGAACATAAGAAAAGTAAAAACAGTTCATCTCATTTTGACCAAAACTGAAAATTTAAGCCAGCTCATTTGGCTAACCAGCCAAAAAGGCTAAAAGAAACTTGCATGGATTATGTTAGCTTACCATACTCGCCAAATCTCAGTGAGTCCCATTGGTAAATTCTAACCACAACTTGAATGAACCGAAGACTGAGGTAAATGACAACTAAACCAAGCGTAGAATCCAACAAAAAATTTATCAAATACCTGAAACCCAAAACAATAATGCGGTCATTCACAAAAGAATAGAACAGAAGAATGAACAAAACAGTATTTTAAGACCAAATCGTTGCTTACGCAGTTCTTGCCCCAAGCCATTCAAAATAATGGAGGCAAGGTGACTGAGTGGTTTAGGGTGCTGGATTTCAATGCGGTGACCTGGGTTCAAATCCCTCTCTGGCCACTAGCTGGTGTTGTTCTGGGTAAGGGCCTGGTTCAACTCGGTTATCCTTGTAAATAGCCAACTCATCTGCCTCCCGCCAGTTGGGATTCTTATCATGTTATGTTTATTTGAATTATTTGTTCCTTGGGATTTAAGTGGAGTGCATGTAAACTAGCTTGGACATAGCTAAGTGCACTTCCACTATAAACACAGTATTTATTTATTATTTTTATTTATTTAATATCTGTTCAGTAGAAAGAGAGTTTTACATACCAAGTGCAAGGATCTCCTTTAAAAAGACCAGCTAAAAATATATTAGCAAAGTGGACAAGCATTGCACCAACGGCTTGTTTAGAAGTGTCGAAAATCCTAGAAAATAAGAAAATACTTTTTCTACAGAGACTACAAATTAAAAATAAGCACATTCTGGAGCTTTTGCTCTGATCACAAGATTAAGCTTTGCCAGCAGAAATGAATACAAATTTATTTCCTTCATGGGTAATTTGCCCATGAAGGAAATTATTCATTCATATTTATTCATTATTCATTTACATTTTGTCATGTGACTCCTTGAATCACATGACAAAATATGATCAACTGCTGTGGGGTGATTATAGCTTCCATCCTTGTTTAAATAAGGGGTTCCTCTGTCTGATGCATTTGTCTGAAATCAACCAGATTCTTATACCTGAACTTATTTTTCCCTGGGTTACACATCTTTTTACCCAGGCTCTATGTACAAAAATGTTAATAAACTTTCATACTGAAAAGCCATCTTGATGTTAATTCTGTTGGTAATCTATCCTTACTGTACTTGTCCAAAGTACACTTCCATCCACAAGACTCAACTCTGATCTTGTAAAATGTGATTCATGTAAAAAGAGCTGAGACCCTTGTCTCTTGTGATGCCACAATATTGTATTCTGAGATGGTTAGAAAACTGAGAACCAAATAATACCAAGAGAGTCATGTTATGCTGAAAGCAACAGTGTGCATGACATCCATGATTACTTTCCTGAATTACAATGATAAGTAGAGCATCATTCAGCTTCTAACTGTTTTGTTGAACAAGACACCAGAGACGCAGATAAGGAGGAATAACCGTATTTAATACACTGGCAAAACAATTCCATTTCTTGACTGCCTCCGGAAATGTCAAACTTTGGCGAATGACTGGTTAGCAGTTAGTTGCTTGTTGTTTTTGTAAAACTGAAAATCTTTGTCAGATTACTTGACTTTTAACTCATACACAACAAACATTACGCTACATTATTTAAATGAAGCATGTGCAACAGTAATTAAAAACAGCGCACATTCAACTTAAGTAACAATTATAAATTTCAGTGAAACAAGAACAGTAAACGTACCATATAAGGACAGGTCTTCTCTCTGAGGAGGGTTCTCTGAATCTTTTCACTGAAAATGAGAAAAACATATACATGTATCACTACTTGTGGTATGAAGAGATGAAAAACCATTGCAACTGTTCTCCTTTTGCATTGCGTACATGTATTAGGAGAAGGGAAAAGAAAGCCTGAAAAACAACTTTGGATTTGTGCAGGATTTGAATGCATGACTTCTACAATACCAGTGCAGTGCTCTGCTAACTGAGCTGACAAGGTGACTGGGAGCTAGTAAGTCTTGCCAACTTTAGTAAGTGAGTTGGATGGTGGAGTTCAGGGCTGAGGAGCTTGAAAAACAGACTGGCGACAGGCACTTCATGCTCACCTTGATAAAAAATGCCTGTTATAATGGATAGTTCATAAAAAACCCATGAAAGTCAGGATGAATATGAAGTAAATGGCAAGAATTCCACATGACCCCATACATTAATAATTGTACGTGCATATGTGACTCAAACTCTATTTGTTTTCGGAACAGGGTTAGTATGACAGTGGTGCATGTATAATTAATGTATGGGGCTGTGCGGAAATCTTTCCTAAGTAAACTGCTGATTAAAGAATTAAGATGTTTGGAGATTAATATTTCATGCTTGGAAAAAACCTTTTACATCAGCTGAACCATAAATAATATTGTAGTGATGTCATGGAAAATACAAAATATCTTACAATAAACGTCCCAAAAGGCGTAATTTTCTTAGATCTCGGATGACAACCCTGAATAAAATTTTACAATGTCATTATCACTGTGATTATAATTCTGCCATGGTTTCTAATATAACTTGAGAACCAAGAAAATTGTAAACAAACAAAAAGAGCAAAAACCCCCGAGGTAAAAAGAAAAGATTCAGACATGCAGCTAAAAACAAAAAAATCAAATAAACTGACTTCTGCAATGGACTAAGGTTTCAATAATTGTCCGAGTCATCCGACATTTTCATCGCAAATAATTACATGTATGAAGAAATGAACCACTATTTGAATAATAATGTATTACCAAATGACACTTTCGGCATCCTAAAACAAAGAAAATCATGATACTGATGCTAAAGGGATAGGACAGGTGTTCACGATAGTGGAGAAACAAATACCTAATCTATTTTTGGAATTTCTCAACAGTGTACTTCAACGAAAACTTGGCGTGTAAGCACGAAGTTTATTACCAACGGAATATTGATCGTTTATTTTAGTTCATTGATTAACGACCAAATCTAAGGGGAAGGAAAGATAACCGAGCTTTATTGGAAAAATCTACGCTTTATAAAAACGGAACTAATGCGGCAAGTTTGCTAATTATCCAACAAGCTTAAATCAAATTCCCTGTCAAAGTTAGATTCAAACATGGCTACATTAATTTTGTTCATTTGCGGTGAGTCAGTAAAGATAACATCGGCGATCGATGACGTTTCAGCGAAAATGGAAATCCCTATTTTGGTTAAAACACTGATGACTGAACTTTACTTACAAATAAGAGTGCTGAAGGCCACAGCAGCTAAGATCCCTTGAACCAGAAGACCAAAGTTGTCATTTAATCGGCAGTTCCTCTCGCTCGAAGCCATGTCAACCGCTGTGGCGAGGGAGTGGAATCTCCCATCGTTGTGCTCCAAATCTGATGTCGAAACAGCCGTTGAAAACGGAGAAGACTGGTTCATTGGTTAGACGTAGCCCCTTCCTCCTGACCAATGAAGCAGCTAAAAGTGGTTCTTGATAAAATTTGCCAAATATCGGCCACGGAAAACAAACCCTCTAAAGCGCCTGCTGATGTTGAAATCAGATACAGCACAGCTATGTAGCCTCGCCTTCTAACCCATATGACATTTCCCGGGAGGCTTTAGGAACGCGAGGGTCTTTAAGAAAAATCGAAATTTGGAAACGACTTCACTCAGGAGCCCGTCAGTGATTCGTTATTATTCCAACCTTTTCAACTAGCAAATATGGACTAGGAACTTTAAAAAAGAACAAGAATCTCATGAGGGAATAAACAATTCCCCTTTTGTGCTTTTAAAACTTCAAAAAGTCATCAGTTCAAATGACCATGACCTGCTTTGCACGAGGCTAGATGACTATGCTAAATAGTTCATTAAACCACTACAAAGCTAAGAATACTCTGACAGAAGTTTAAGGGTTTTGCAGTATTCCGTATTCAAACCTGAAGCCCAAGAAAGAGGAAACCAAGTTTTCATTTAACTTGACTTGGTGAAGTCCCAAAAACTCCCTCAATGTAGCCTGAGTATCAGGCGTTTCTAGGGTGGGGAAGGCAAAAAGAGCGAGAAAGCGAAGGAAGAAACGCCTGACACAAACAGCCTCTCATAAGCCTTCCACCCCCACACAGCGCGTGTTATAATTAGCCAATCAAAATCACTTCCGGTAACTGTCATGTGTCATGAGAGTAAAATTCAATATGGCGTCTGTAACCCCTGCGCTGGAAGCTTGGCTTCCGGTTGACTTACGTGACGTTTCTTGTTGTCTTTTGACCAATTAGCGTAACATCCAGAATCTGGATGTTGGACACAAGCGAATCAATGGCTTTGTGTCAGGCCCTTCTCTTCTTCCTTCCCCTCCGTCGTCCCCGCTTCCCCGATAGGGCCTGATACTCACCCTCAATGCAAATAATAGAGCTCTAACAGCCTCACTCTGCGCCACTGATTCAAGGTCAATTTTGCCTAAGAAAAGGTTAACTATGACTTGATTAAGGCTGTGACTGTCAACCATAGTACGCCCTTTTATTATTATTTTTTTATAAGAATATTGGTTTTCCTGCCCAGGCTGAATATTCCTATTTTTCTGCCGATTTTAGGCTGAAAATATCTTTGTGTACATTCTTCAAGTTACAGCGTATGACATCTCCGTTTTAGAATGTATTGGTTGTATGTATGTATCAATCACAATAGTTTTAGTAATAGTGTCTAACGTAACATCTTGCAGAAATGTTATTAGCATCGAACATACGACTACTACTAGTGGTGTTTTTGTTTTGGCTAGTTAATTACGCCGTTTAGAGAAAGAAAGAATTTTATACGGTTTAGTTAAAAACAAAAAGTTGTATTGTATTTACAAATTTGCACCACAAAATTATCAGTATTTTTCTCCAAGTCTCAGCTTTGGGTTCATTCTTAAAAATATTCTCAAAATGTCGCAAATTTCAACCACGATCGATATTCTTATAGTATACAACTGTGTATAATATACAAATATAATTAGCTGCAGACAGTACTGTTTTGGCCTTCTCGGCCTCATAAGTACAGTACTAATGCTAGGATGGAGGCTATATAGCCACCCCAAATGATCCCACACTTGTGGTATCATCTAAGTCATGCCAGACTGCTCAAACTAGTAAAACTAGTGAGCGACGGATGCGCAATGCAATTAGCAATGACTCATCCTAGTAGAGTGCTCAATATGGACATAAAGGCAAAGCTTGTAAGATATGTATAAAGAGTGTAGTTAGTACACGGCCATGTGACCATGTGGCCAGAATAATGCACTTGAAACTTTGGAATGCGAACGATCCAGGGGCACCCAACCAGCCAAATCAACCAAAAGCTGTAAAAGGCATTTTAAGTAACTTTATGGGGTTTGAAGCCTGTTTGAAGTGATGTTTTCATTAGCTATACGAATTTGATCTGTTCGGATTCCTTAGCTGAAATTTTAATCGCCCGGACAATTTCAGGGAACAAAATCTTCCTTTGAGGAACATTGTTAGCTATAGCGAGCTTTCCACGAACTTTTAAGGGAAGTGTATGCTTTCCGAACACGCTAGCTGACATTTTTGACAGCTATAAACAGCAAAAATGACGGACTTTCCGAAAACGTCAGGGGCTCACGTTTCAGTTGCGAAAGTCCAAATGCACTCCGGCTCATTGATACAACTGAGTAGCAGTCCTTAGCATCGAGGAAAAAGCGGAGAAGGAAAAGTTTGAAAAGTGCCAAGATTAAAGGAAAGGAGACGGTTGTGTTTGAGGCTTCACAGCAATTTTATTTCTGTTAACTTAGAGAGGCTATCAATAAGTCATATCTAGTTTGTTGTACTCAACTGAGGAGATTATATATAAAAACAATACACTTGCAATCAAAGAATTATGATTGTGTCAGTATAACTTTTTCGGCAGCACACATAAATGAGAACTTATACCTAGTCAATAAATATCAGTCTACTTGCTTATCTACAAACTGCCGCTAACTGGTAATACTGAGAACGGAAAGGGAAAACAATTGGACATGATGCGATTTATCATGCTTGTTGACGAGGTACACTGAATTAGACTGAGATTCTCTTCCCAAATTAGCAAGTTCTGATGCACAATGCAGCTAACAGCTGACATAACCGGAAGTCAGTCTCAAATGCTAAACTACTGAGATATATAGAGAACCTAAATAAAATTCTTTATGTAACATTCTACTGGTGTAATAACTTAATACATCTGATTTCTTTGTTTATTTAAAGTTTAGTATATTATTTACTTTTAAAATAAGCCTTCTCTTTTAACTTATTACCTAATTAACTAATAGAAGTTATACCTGTTCATATCTAAGCCTGGTGTTTTTGTCAACATACAGCTGGATTTTCGCGGACATTTCATGTTGTTGGAACGAAAGGCAAAGGGCATTCGATTCGCATAGGGAGATTCCAAGTTTCAACCCATGGGCTCCTGTCTTTACTCACTGCCAGGGTCTCTACAACGTAGCTCGTTTTATACCTTGACCCACTTGAATAGATGCCGCTTTAGCCAGTGGGTCAAAAATGTTGAAGTGAGAGAAACAAAATCCTTAACTTATTCTAATCCATATTCGGATCAGCGTGATGTTTTCATTTGACATGGTCACTTAAGTCGGCACTTAGAACTTCCTACCAACATGAGTAGTTCTTACATGACAAACCTGTTACCCAGTGCCTACGATTATCAGGTCAATGGTTAAATTTTAATTTTAAAAAATATATCACAAACCACTGGGTACGAGATTTTAATTAGACGAACGAAATGAACAAAAAGTTTGTCCGTTTGAATAAGGGGAGAGCCTGCTCCCACTATACGAAAATATTATGATAATAGTTTATTCGCATCAAAAAAGACAAGTCTTTAAAACAACACCCTTGCGACTAGAAGAGAAGCGACAGCTACAAAACTCAAGGGCTTGACTAATTGTGTCCCTCCACTTGTGGAAACGGGGAAGCTTTCTGTGGCAGCTTCGCTTTGTTCCACATCCCGTTGCCTAGACTCCCGTGGGACGCGATCTACTGATTCACGTGACTTTTCAGCCAAAGGAGGATCCGCTAGGTTGAAACAAAACGGGTTGAATCTGTCGTAAATGAAGTTGACTTGATCGATGAGGTGCGGCGTGTTCTTGCAGAGGGAAAGCGTGGCATTTTTGGCGCAACGCTTCGCCTCAGCATATTTTCTGGAAGAGAATCGAAGCAGACAGAACCTGTGAATATTAATATCGATTTGGCCGAACACTTGTGCATTGTTTAATGAATGGCTTGGTTGTTATCGTTCATTTGAATCTGTTAGAAACCTGCAACTTTTATCTCTATTCCAGATTGACATGATTCAGCTTGAAGAGGTTTACTGATTTTATACTGAGAGCGACGTAACTCTGGAAACGCATCCCAGACAAGGTATTATTCTGTGTGCTGATCTCGGGTTCACATCATCAAGACTTAATACTGGGAACAACTTCGTGTCTTCGAAACAAGTGTTCTTTCAGAAAACCAGAATTTCTGTATCCTTGTATTCCTAAACCAGGGCTGCGTAAACAGGATTACTCCCAAAACAGCAAAATATTTAAACAAAAATGGCTGTACTGATAAAACTTACCGACAGAGCGTCTTGCTCGCTTTGTTTTTTTTGTAAGTTGCAACGTAGCTTGCCTCGCACTTGCCTTTAACTGCAATATAATTCCCCTCACATTGATTATGTTTCATCCGGGGATAGGACAGTTGGAAATTGACTCCGTCGCAGTATTTTCGCTCCTGATAAGGTCTGTTGCGAGTAAACGATCTCTCGATGTTCTTCTTGACGGACCTGGACTCGTTTTGAAAGCAGTGGAGAGCAATGTTCTTTGCGCAGTTGTCCAGCTTGTTCAGTAGAGCCCATCTTAAATTAAATGAAACCATATTAACATTTCGAGCTGGCAACCTTCGGGACTTTTTAATCATGAATCTCTTCTTTTTGTTTGAGGCAGTCCAAAGGACGAGGTTGATTTCTATTAGTTTGTTCGTGTATCATGGAGATGACAAATGTTGCGGGATGAAATCCAGTCATAAAGTGTAACTAATAAACGAAAGCTACTGAGCTGTACTGTTATGCCACCTCGATTAACTATAGCTATTTGAGGGTAGTTGTACAATTTTGTAATTGTTAACGTTCTTAATAAAATGTTGTTTTACTTTCCAGTGGCACTAGAACTGTTTATTAGCTCTAGCTTTTGAGTCTGCAGTTTAGAGGGTCCCCTAGACCACTTTGCAAAATGCATTCACGTAAAAATATTGAGACTGTTCACGCGTCACGGATAATTCCCAAAATTCGTTCACGTTCACGCAAAAATCAAATAAGGGTAATCACGAATCACGAATAAATAAAAAAACCTAAATCACGTTTCACGAGAAAAAATAGTCCCAATCACGTTTCACGAAAAAAGTATAGGGGACCCTCAGTTTAGTGTAACCAATTAACTAAGGGCCGACTGAGCAGTACTTTCCTATGATACTGTTGATATGCTGTACAAGGTGGTTCTACGTTTTGAGTCTGTGGATAAATTCCATAAGTGTGACCTTTCAAAAAAAGCTCCTGAGCAACACTTCCAGTTCGATTCATATAATGCTGTGGAAAGAGGTTCTTAGTCAACAACCCGATTAACAACAAATGACAAGTAGTCCTTGTAATATGACACATAACAAAAGGCTACGATCGTCAATCATTTTCATTTTACTCTCAGGATACCGTGATTTGCATCTATGCAATTGTGGGATAGAATGTATAGCTATACTAACCTGCAGGTTTTGTCGGGCTCCTTCTGTAGAGTATACACAAAACCTGCCATGCAAACTCTGGTCGTGATTAAGTATTCTTTTTCTGAGCATGCGCCGAATGGTCTCCGGTGGCTTCGAACTGCAATATGAAAGATTTGAAAACAAAGCTGTTGAGAATTTCTATTTCAGATTATTCTCTCGATCTATGGTGTTAGAATGTAAAAATGAAGCCGTTAGACACCAGGTTAGTTTTATATTACTGCGAGAATGCCATGCCAGAAGCAGGAAACAACGGAATACTCATGTCGTCTCTACGTTCGTGACCTAACGTTAAA
>OX419346.1:3240230-3262730 GCA_948470475.1 Galaxea fascicularis
TGTAGAAGCACAATATTTTCCGGAAAGGATACCATACCTATGGAAGAGAAAGCCAAGTATCCGAGGACCCTCATCTTCATTCTGGACTCTCACTTCGCACAAATTAACAAGCAAATCGAACTGGAGTTATGACCAAGCGTCACATATTCTTAAAGCTTTACCCTGTGGGAAACTCCCGTTCGGCTATTTCAATCACAATGACGAGTTTTATGAAAGAATAAAAGGTCATACACACCCAGCTAGCTGGGTAAGTCATAGAAAAATATTTGTTTATGTGACTTGGGAGATGAGTCAACAGGTCAACGTTACATAATAGCCTTATATTTAACCATTTTGTTGTCAGCCCAGAAAGTCGCTGGGGGGAATTAAACATTCTTTCATGAGTTCTTCTCAGTTCAACTTTAATTATCTACTTGTATCGATGGAGAGAACGGTTCAAGTGAATTTCAGTTGCTGAGCTTCAACGGGTGAAACTCAGCGAATCAAAGGTTTTGTCGATGAGCAAAATCATTGCATTTCGTTTTTATCTACTGCTAGATCTAAATCATTCCCTTCCCCGGAGGAGCTTAGTTTCATACGTTTTTGTACGCTCATGACTGTAATCGTCTTTGTGTTCGTACTTACGTCAAAGGTATGAAAGTGAAACTGAACCGATCAGTTATCAAGGGCTATTTTGAGCAAGGGCAAAAACTTAAATGAACAGGACAACATAGAATAGAATAACTTTTATGATAAGTTGGTCCTTTTGTGGACGTAAAATTCTAAAACGGTCTTGGACGTAATTGAACGGTTCTTTACAGCCTTTCGACGCGGTTGAGTAATTGACTGTCACACTGGACAGTTGGTCGCTGATTAGGTCACGCTATTCATTGTGCTGTCTGCTTAGTGTTAAGCCTTTTCGCGCGTTTTTTGAATTTAAATTCAAGTCGTACGATCAGAATCTTTTTAGATCGGTCTATTTCCCTTATCTATTATTGTTTTTATCTTTTGTAAGGATGGGAGGAAATAAAAAGTTAATCCCTAATCCATCCACCTTCAAAGAAGCTGTCGCTGGACAGATATACGTAACCACTTTTAATCCCAAGCAGCTTATTTCGTGTCTCAACCTCTAAACATTTCTATGTACATGTACTATTAACAGAACTTAGCTCCCCTGAAACCAATAGAACCGTGCCGGAGAGATTTCCACACAAGACTACATTAATTATACATGCATCACTGTCATACCAACCCTGTTCCAAATGACTTTAAAAAAAATGTATGCATAATTATTGTATGGGGCTATGTGGAAATCTTGCCCCGTGCCGTTCTGAAAGAAACTTCCGAGCAGAAGAGACTGACAACAACGAATCGGTTAGGCTTGCTTTTCTCTCTGGTGTAACCTACGCATCTTCAGTTTATGGCCAGGTTTGAAATCAGAGAGCACGAACCCTTTCGATTCCACAAAACCGCTCCCAACTTATTCAGTACACGTACGCTACCGTTTCACTTCCTGTTTCGACTTTTACATGACGCAAACTGTTATCAGTCTTCCGGTTCCCCTTTTTACGGAAATAAATGAGCTTAATCAACACTTTTAAAACTCAAGCTTCAATGGCCAATTAATGAAAGTTGTCCAGTATGTTTTGATGATTTCATTTCATAATGCTTTTTTTAATCCTTGCTGCAGTGACAGGGAGGCATAAATTTATCTCTGTTCGTTTCAGAAAAGGTGAATGGGGTCACTTCTGAAACGGGGATGAAACAGAGACGTAACTGCTAACATCGCAAAATTTCAGCATGTTGTGCTAAGACGTTTAAAACTTAAAAGAATTACAGTAACTTGTTAGCATTACAAATTGAATAAGATTACTGCTGCGTGCCCAGTTCACTAACGCAAATGCTATTAATACAGCCCAAAGTACCACAATCTGTTTAATTAACTTAGAACTATTAACATTCAGAAATGGCAACAGTTTTATAAATATTAACGCCGAATGAAGACAGCTTAGAAAACATTGAAATTACAAACAACAGAGATAACAAGAACATCAGAAAAAAAGGTAATCCATTTGCGTTAATTTCAAATCGGTGATTATAACAGATAGTGATTGTCAAATTTGTAGGTGATAAATGGGTGCTAAACACATATACTCGGATTACTCCGTCCTCCATGTTATCTTAAGTGTATACTGATCTAATATATTCTTCTACTTATAATATAATAACTTTTAATTGACTGAAAACAGTTATGGACCAGTATGCTTAGAATCCTATCCGGATAATGTACCACAACATGTATAATATTCAGTATTATACTATCAGATGAATTACAGACGAAAAACATTGTTAACGACGGCAAATTATTTAGTCCTAGTTGCACGGACAGGCTTAGTCTAACTCGGCCGAGATTTGAGTGATATCAAAGTGCGAGCTAAGGCTCAATGCTGTATTGCACTGAAGGACAAAAACTCTGAAAACTAAAAATTAATGTAACCTCAAGGCAGTCAGTGATTAAAGTCGTCGTCAATAATTTGTAAGAACAATTATTCTTGATACTCACCGACTGACAAAAACCGTAATAAATGAGAAATCGCCATTTAAACCTCAAAGGGTGGTTATTAACACCTTACCAGAATTGATTCTGCCAAGGCCGGGGTTGACACTCACTGATCTTATAGACAGCGTTGAAAGGAACCAAGCGGGGAAGTCCTAAAAAAGGACATGGCATTTTTATCAGGTAAAAACCCTAGGACATTGTTCTTTAGTCCGTGATTCTGCATCGGTACAGTTTTTGAACTAATCAAACTGGGTTTTTTTTTTCGTCATTTGCAGAGAGTACTTTTGCTGTCAAAACCATCGGTATGAAATACACAGTAGTGTCAAATTCCTTTGATGTGACTACATCATACATTCGAGGTTGTAAACCCTGATAACACAGAATCATGCATGGCCCTCTGTAGCTATGTAGGCCTTCGAGAAAAAGTAATTCCACGTAATGGTCGTTTCTGATGATCACCAAAATATTATCTTCTTCTCCGAATTCCACCTTCCACCCTTAAACGATTTCTATCGTTTCTATAAATTAACAATTAAATCGGATTTTTGCAGCTTTCTATAAAAGAAAAAAAATGCAATATAACGTAAATGATGACCTTTTGGTGTTTTAGCTTGACCTATCGAGCTTTCGTCAGCACTAAACCTAAGCGCGTGACATTAACTGTAAAATCGACACTATCTTCTTCGTGATTCAAGATAAAGTAATACAAAATTGCTTTGAAAAAGAAGAAAATAAATCTAATGACTCACTATATAAATCAAATACTAAATAGAGTTCATTTTACGGTCGGTCGGACACGCTAAAAATGGTTCCTACGTCAAACGCAATCGAAACCGAAACTCCAATTTGCATGACACTGGATTTGAAGAAAGCTTGCGCAAATCATTCTATTCAGGGTTATATCTATATGAGGATTACAATAGAAAATGATAGATAAATTGCCTTACACACAAAATATATTTAGCATGGGAAATCAGCCCGAGATGTAGTCAGTCTCCTCCGTAGCCGTTTTTTGGGATGTCACGCAACGTTGCATGACATCCCAAAAGCTATTGATTGATTTGGTGACGCTTGCGTGACCTAATTTTCGAATCCTGTTTGTGATACTGAGGTCGTGGGCTGAGATGACGCTTTAGGCTGAACTGAAACTTGACAATTGTCATATTGAAAAAGAAACTGTAGAGGCAAAAGAAAAGAAAACATGTCAGTGAATTAAACAACCCTCCAAAAAATATTTCAATTTAATTTGAAGCTCCTATTGCTTTTGATCAGCCTTTTAATCTAAGTATGACTGGGTATGGCAGCGACTGCTGATTGAAACATAACTCCAAGACACAAGAGACCAGTCACCTTTTCAATCTTTTCTCTGTCGAAAACCCTATAGAATGATCCAACCCGTGCCACTCTTTTCTTTCTGCTGGCTAGAATTGTGCATCGTAGATTTAATCCCGACATTTCCATGTTATATGCTTTACACCTTGGACAACGAAGACACGTGTCAATGCATTGAAGTTCTGAGTACACGTCCCCTGTATAGATCACACGGCCAATCAACGCCGCGTTTGATGTGATATCGGAGAGTTGGGGCGGCTGAGGTGGAGCCGAACAGGCGTCTGTAAAGCCAGAAGAAACAGCTGCTTGAGAGACGTTTATCCAGATTAAAGTTTCACTTATGGTTTCTCAGTGTCGTAAAGCTACAAAGTTATGCCACAAAGCAGGGTCCCAAGGGGGACGGGGAGTCCCCAGGGAGAATCCCTGGAGTCCCAGAGCCCTGAATGTTTTGCCATGGATCCCGGGGCCCGATTATTTCACTGCCTGAAGCCCCGACCATGGCCGTGGAGCAAATGTTATGGGGCCCTAGTGAGCCGAAAAATTAATCTTGGAGCCCTACCATTTTATACCCGGAGCGCTGAAGCCCTAAACCCCTTTGTGAACCTTACAAAGGCTTAAAATATCACGGAGCACAGCTTTCCCTTCACTCTCTCACTCACACTTAGTACCCAAACATATTTGTCATGTACTAGTAACCGCTGTCCAAATACACTACAGTTCCTCCACGTAAATACACTATTATATTTTGTTAATGATCAGTTCCAAGTGTATTGTGGGTAGATCCAGTCCTTTGTGAGGGCAAACGGCCATTTAAAGACGTAATTTGAAATTCTAATTTTGACCGTTTGCCGCCACAAAGGACTGAATCTACCCTCAATTCACTTGGAACTGATTATTAACAAAATGATGAAATGATTCAGTCCCATGCATGATGATGGGGTTGTCTCTGTGGGAGCTATCCACCCCTCAGCCATTGTGGAGTTTATGCCTGAGTTAATGTTCAGTGGCTATAAAAGTTTGTGTGGCAAACTATTAAAGGGGGAAGTCGGGGAGAGTCGGGAACAGGGAAATATAGGGCTTGGGAAGGAAACGAGGGGGGTCGGTGTTTTGTTCCCGCGTTTCCCGCGAGCGACTAATTCCATTCTCAAGTTTGCAGCATTTAGCGCCTGCCGCGCGCGTCATTGCTGAAAGCAGACTCGACCGCGGACACTGTAACCAACTCCCCTTAAATTATGTAGAGACAATCGTTACTCCCGAGGAAGTATTTGATATTACTTGTTGTTTGTTAGTTAGCGATTGCGTTTGTAAGCGAGGCTATTGAGACGTGAGCCCTCTCGTTGGAAACCAACCTCGTTCCCAGAACCTTTTCCCTGGCTTGGGGGTTCTGGGAACGAGGTTGGTTGAAAACGTGTTTCTGTTGTGCAATTCGAGACTCATTAAGCCATCGACTAATAGACAACTAGGATTTAAAAATTAGTGAAACAAAATTTAATTGAAAAAAAAAAGATGATTTGTTTTCCCACCTGTAAGAGCCGAGGCAGCAAACAGAAATGGGAAAAGTGGAAGGTGAGCCAGCAACATTGTCAAGTGAAATCGGTGTTAATTCTGTAAGAGAAGAAATGCGGCATTTAAGAAAAAAGGTAAGGTTTGAAAGGGAATACTTACAAAATAAGAAAACGTTTCCCTAGAGCCTTGTTTTATTTATTATGCGTTCCTTCGTTCGAGTGTACATGATTAGTGTTTGGTAGAACTTATTTAAACAAAAAACAAAGTGAGAGAAGAATTTGATATTTTACTTATTACTAAATTAGGCTTCATTGACGTAAACGGTGCTGCGTTGATATATAAATATATAGTGACAGAACAATCAGATTTTACCGATTTTCATTAACCTTGAAGTCTTGATTTCCCTTAGTGACTCTTGAAATTAGTCAGTTCTTACTTCTGTGTTCTTTCTACAAATAATTGAAATGCGTCTTGATCCCTGTTACTCGCACAATAGGCAAAATCTATCCCTGCCTCTCTTAGACTGTTTAAATGCCGAATAGATCACTAAATTTATATGATGAAGTATTGCCGGAAAATCATAAAATCTATAGCGCTTAATCCGATTTCTCTTGTCAATTTTACCAAGCAAGCTTTTTTTTTTGCACTTCACGGACCAGATCTACACTGAGTTGCTGCGATTCCTCCACCGGCATCACCTGGGGCTGCAGTCTTTTTTTCATAACAATTGAATCTTTTTCGTGAGAATGTTGAGGCTGAGATTAACTTAACTTTTAAGAGCATGCTAAGAACATACCCAGGCTGAGAACGTCTTTATTTTGCCAATTCGCTGTTTAGTTCAACGAGTAGTATACCACACATGAGCATTTTCTACGTTTTCGCCGCAAAATCTGGTAAGTTAATCCGCGTTGTGAACCTCTCCGTCAGTCAATGCTTTTTGCAAAGCCAAATTTGCCAAGAGTTGGTTGGCGCGGCATAGTGTATATCCCAAGAATCTTATCTTAAGACTTTTCCAGGATCAAATTGCCAAAAATGAGAAGGTTGAGCCTCAACTCTAAAATTAGACGTTTTTATATATAAAAAAGGAGTGTGTATCTATAAAACTTGGCTTGCTACCTCCAACAGAGCAACCTTAAGCAACGAGGACGGTAACGGCAACGCCACAAAACCAAAGTTAAGGTTTAAATGAGCAAAAAAAAAACCATCGATCTGCACGTGCATTTACATTTTGGTACATTTCTTTCTCGTCCTCTGCAAAACAACAACTCGATCGATGACCAATTTTTGTGTTTTTTGTAGAGAACGTGAACGCATGACGGCAAATTTATTTTTCTTTTTCCTTACTTTGATGCCGTTCATTGCAATTTAGACCCTGGATAGTTCGCCAGCATTTTCCAAGTTAAACAAATTGGAATAATCTCGAAAAAGTTACATTTTGCCGTCACCGTCGTCATTGCGATTCATTTTTCATCAAAACGATCCCATACCACTCACATACTGGCTGTAGCGCTGTATGACGAACGAACGAGTAAATCTCTTGTGCGCCTGAAATAGAGAAAACCTGGCTTCAGTTCGCCCTTAAAGCCACTTACAATACGTACTGTTTAACTTTTTACAGCGAACGATAACAAGCAACGACTTGTTTGACAACAAGCTTCAGAGGAATGATGAAAAAAAGGCTATAAGAAGTCTACTTACGGTTGGTGTTGACTACCGCGGTGGCTCAGTACGCTTTGACTTTCAAGACAATTTTCAGTTTAGAAAACAATCAAATTGGTCGCGAACTCTTCAGTGTGATCTTCCGCTTTCTTGTTGTTTTGCGAAAGTATTAATGTGTATTCCTGTAAACGTGAATTTTTTTCTGTTATTTCAATTTTATGGTCGAGGAAAAGTACCGAACATGTACAATAGCACGAAATACGAAACTGCTAATGCTTTGCGCTTCAATTTGTTTTTACTAATATGCGCAAATTTAAATGCCCGGAACTGGGAAAGATTTGGTGATAAATGAATTAGCAAAGTGGCAAGGCATAAAGTGCTCTAATTCGGTAAGCGCTTAATGAGATATATAAAAATTGTAATGCGTAATCGTTTTCGCGTATAACAACCATAGAAAAGTCTGAATTTTTTGCATTATCTGTTGCTTCGGTTTTAATAGGCCTTTATTCTTAATACAGTACTTTAAATTACGCAAAAAGAATAGAATGAAGTAACACAAATAATTTAAAGAAAACGATTTGCAAGAAATGGATTTATATAGCAGATAAACAAAACACAAATACTGTTTACATAATTTTCGAGGACCTCTTTCGTTAGTTTCCGGGTATAGCTTTGGATAATATCTTGAGTAATAAAATAAATCCACTTAGTTGTTTCAATTCAATCTGTCGGGTATATATTTCATGACTTTGTAGGACCAAAACCAGAAGAAAACACAACTTACAAAACTGCAGGCCAAAAAAAAAAAAAAATCAAAACATTGCTTCTAGTTTAATGACAGATGCTTTTTGATAATTTGCTTGTTAAGTTCATATCCAATCAGACACTTGCTTGCTTGGCATCCGGACTGTTCGCACTCTATTTTTTTAATGGTTAAACCTGGTCCACACCAACAACTCAACCGTAAGCTCAAGGTAGGTGAGGGCATGCAAGACGCAGGCATAAGCATAAGCAAATGCTCATACGCTGATTTCCGTCTGCATTTCCTCGCACTAAACGTTTTCTTGCGTTTGTGCTTGCGTTGTGCACGTACTCTCAAGTTCGCAAGTACAAACGCAATCTCAAGAAGAACGCAGATGTTGCTCTTCCTGCGTCAGTCGTGTACATACTTGCGCTTATGTTTGCGTTGTGCATCCCCGATCTCCTGTCTTGTTGCGCTGGTGCTTGCGCTCATCTTTGCACCTCGCTAATGACGACTAGGCCTTAGTTTTATTTTTGGCCAGGTCAATCTCGACTTCCCTTCATTTTGCCGCCTCGATCCACGCATCAGCGAAGAAAGAAAATGTGTTGAAACTGAAATACAACTTAACCAAACACATTTCCGTAAATATTACTGAATTATTACGATTCCACTACAACGGCCGTTTGCATTATATAATCACATAATACCAGAGCAAGTACTAAAGGAACCTATTCTTCCATTGATCATCTGTAGGAATCACAGACTATACGTAACGCGGCCCATGTTTTTACTTTATTTGCCAAAATTGACAAACATACAAGAAAGGTTACAATACAAAAATACACTACACCACAAATACCTGGCACGGTATTACAACGATAAGATCTACACTAGTTCTACACTACGACGGGGGTTAAGGTACATAAATCAAGGACTTCTATTTACAAACATTATGAGGCCCCTCCCTCCCCGGCACCTGGATCCCTCCCATAGAAGTTAGATAGACTGGGAAGACAAACGGGGCTTGTTTCATTGAGGCGGATTTGCCCTGTTGCTGGAAATAAATAAGGGTTTTTCGAGACTTGATGCAATTTGATTCATATTTCCTTCTCACTCACGTGGCCACTTACTGTACGTGGCCAAAATAAAATATATAGGGTCATATAACAAAACTACGGGCTCAGTATAGTTCGCGCTCGAACAAACAAGGTTCAGGTTCAACAGGGTCTGGAAGAGGGGGGGGGGGTCGTGATCCCGCATTCCCGCTCATTTTTCTGGAGAATCCCGCTTCATGCACTTTTTTCTTTGCTTTCGTGAATTCCGTTTTCTTTTCTTTTTTGATTGGAAAAAGGATATATTAAAAAGACTTATCCCCGTAGAAGTTGGCTCTTTGGGTCACATTTTCTTATTACACAAGTTTTCAGACTACTCAGAAAAAATACGGCTTCTTATACCCAAGTATGATAAAAGAACACGATAAGACAGTGATTGTTTTCGTCCCGTTTGGATGTGCTCATTGCCGAGACCAGACCCTGGTTCAGCCCTGGCAATGCACATTATCATTACGAATAGCTTTGATAAGCGTACGGTACTTTTAACCCGTTTCATCCCGAATTGTGGAGGCGGGATGGCCGAGTGCCTTAGGGTGCCTCTGGCCACTGGCTGGTATTGTTCTGGTTGTGCCTCGTTCAACTCCTCGGTCATCCTTGTAAATAGCCGACTGTTTATTTGTTTCATCGTCCCTGAAAAGCCCCTCTAGGGGAGTGGTCAATTAAGCTTTTAAATTTAAATGTAAAGTTTTTATTCCTATTATACTATCGAGTGCCGTGTTACATTTCATCTTGAAAGATCGTGGAGTGAGCAGGCTGGCTTTAGAAAGGTCTGCAAAACAAACACAGCTTTGTTAGCAGTATGTCCATTGGAGCATGAACTACCCATTCCGCATCGTCTCTTCATATTACGGTGAAGCTTAGACAAAGGGAAAAATAAACTAAGGCACAGCTTCTATATTTCGTAAGCATCTTTGATAAGCTTTGGGCCTAGATTTAATTAACTCCATTGTTCACCACTTTCCAGGAGTTCAAACAGCGCACAGCTTAAAAAAGTGATTATCCAGTATAAAATGTACTGAACCTGATACATGCCTATCCATTGGCTAAATAGAGGATCGTTTCCATTTGGCGCGAAAATATGATGGCGGGGATGGAGAGTGGGGAAAAAAAATCACGCAAGGAAAGTCGACAAGAAAAAATGAATCGAGCAAAGAAGAAGGAAGAAGAATAAAAGCAACGCACCCGCAAAAAAAATCTTACACAAGCAGGCCAGCATTAAGGGCAAGAAAAAACCATACAAGCTGAAAATTTCCCAGCCCCAGCCCCCCCCCCCCCTTCCCATCACTTTTCTAAGGGATGGACCGTTAGAAAAGGGATGGGGGAAGGGAGGGAGGGGTACTTTTAGGTTGCATGCAAATTTACTTTTGGACCGTTTGTTTTTATGCAGGAACTTTATCGGCTGTGGACACCCTCTGCATTTTTCTTCTTCCTTCGTTGCACGAATTGTTTTCTTTTCTTTTTTCCTCGCACCCACCCCTCCCATCACTTCTCTGATGGTCCATTCGTAATGTTCCGTCCCCTGTCGTTGTCTTGTCTTCAAGGGATAAATAGGTTGTCTGACCAGACTACCTTTTAAGCACACAACTGCCGTATGATTTTAACCCTCACGTTTTAAAATTACCTCCTCGTAAGAGAATTCATGAAAATACCAAAAACTAAATCCCGGTCTGTCAACAATGGTATCAAATCCATCCAGCAGCTCGCACGCTATCTTTCCCTCCGCGTCTTGGAGCGTCGCTACATTAAACCCCTGGCAATGAAGCTGGCGTAGACACAGGTCGCTGCAATGTGTTACGGTCACGACCTTGTGTTGTACGATCACGTGACCGTCCAGTGCCTTGTTTGTATTGTTGTCTTGAGGCCTGGGGATCTCTTTCCGAGAGCAAGAGGGAACAGGGCTAGCTTTCGGCAAAGGAATGGCTGATGGTGGCTTCCACAAACCGTACGCTGTAAAAAACCAAGTAAAACACTTTTGCTAAAGACGGCAAGGTCATGGAAATTTGGTGTCTGTAGCTACGAGAAATGAGGAGAGAGAGAGAGAGAGCTAACCTTTCATACATGGACCACTATCAACTGATGATCATGATTTGAAAATCCAAGTTTAGAATAAAGTGATAGCAATGGGAAGAGATAAAACAATCGAGGGAAATGTTTTAGCTTTTGTAAAGTTCGTGTGCATTCCACTTCTACCTTGGACATCATAGTCTACGTGCACAAAACTGTACTTGTTCGCTAAAATGGGTCATTTGACGTTTCCATGGAGACAACTGAAAATGAAACCCTACGGCAATGCTGAGGTTTTGCAAAGGGGTGTAAAACAATGACAGGTCTCTACTACATGCTAGAAACGGCCACCCAACTGCGTTTCTTCTTCGTGGAATATGACGTAAAGAATTCAAGCAATTTTGACAAAAATCAAGAGGAGTGGGGATTTTCGGTGCATATTAGCAACCGACGTAATGCAGTTTAAATAGAATATATCACCAGCCCAAGTTTAGACCATACCCGGCCCAGCGGGGAAGAAGGTTTACGTTCATCGCTGCGGTTAATTAACGCAGCTACGTTATAATAATAATAATAATAATAATAATAATAATAATAATAATAATAATAATAATAATAATAATAATAATAATAATAATAATAATCGGGTTTAACATTGGACATCCCCGTCGTGGCTCTTATCGTCCACTGTATCCGGATCGAATTGGAATTTGGAAAGTGTTAGTTTTCGAGGAGAGGGGAAAACCGGAGTACCCAGAGAAAAACCTCTTGGAGTAGAGTACAGAACCAACAACAAACTCAACCCACGAGACCCGGGCCACATTGGTGGGAGGCGAGTGCTCTCACCACTGCACCATCCCTGCTCCCCTGAAAAAAAAATCATCTTGTAGTACGAAGAGAATAAGAATGCTAGTTAATTGACCAGCTCTCTCTGGTTCACTTTCTTACCTTCAATTACCGAAATGTTGAAACATCCTTTCCCGTCTGCCCTTGTACAACATTCTTTAATATTGGTACATTGAAGGTTTTTTGGACCATATTCTGCACAGTGTACAGTATTGTTTGGGTACTGACCATCATAATCGCGGCACACTACATGAAAAAGTGAATGAATAACGTAAGCGAATGAATGAATGTACGATTGAACGAACGAACGAACGAACAAAGGAACGAACAAACGAGCGAACGAACGAACGAACGAACGAACGAACGAACGAACGAACGAACGAACGAACGAACGACGAACGAACGAAAAAAGTAATGAAGGAATGATACAGTAAACGAACTGGCGGTGGGGAGGACAGCCACATGGGTTAGGGGGGCCGAACCGTGGAGAAAGAAAGGGAGGAATGGTGGAGGTAAATCAACTATAAACAAAGTAGGAAAACAATTTTCATGTAATTCACCGGTCTTTGACACTAACTCGTGCACACATTATTCACCAGATCTAAGAAGTGAAAACAGGTGGTGGGTGCTAGTGAACGGGTTAATGGGAAAATCGATCCCTCAGGTTGTGAAAGAAAAGGATTTGAGGTTGTGTAATAGAATTGTTGATACTCCCTCGAACCCCCTCTAGGACTTTCTCTCCCATATAGGAGCAGGGCCCTACGCGGTAGGGGCCATCCTTACCAGATTCCATGTGTTGGTATTGAGAGGTTCAAGAAAGGTTTTGTGAATAGATGTCTTTTTGATCTTAAATAGATTGTGATCGGTATTTCTTAAGTAGTTTTTATTATGATTATGTTGTAAGTTTTAACGTCTGTTTAAAACCTTGAATAAAGATTATTATTATTTTATTATTGGTATTGTTATTATTATTAAAATAAGCAGGAACTCTGTGCTCAACTGCGCTATCTTGTATATCATGAGAAAGTGTATTCATCTGCAATATAATTCTATTTGAGTTTCTTTGAAAGCAGCTCAAACTTCCTCATTATGTAAGCTCTGATATCATTTAATTAAAAGTGCAACAATGACAATAACAAGGGACTTTTTTTGTACTCGTTTTAAATAAATATTAACAATGAAATGAAGAAATTAATTGAAATTTAAAAGAGCGCTTGCTGCCCGGAATAACCATAGGGGCTAGAAGAGCCGGGCAACCTACGGGTCAAAAAGCTCCTCGTACGAAAAACTGTAATATGTATGTATGCGAGCTGATATCTTGCAAGCTTTTCAAAAATAAAATAAATTAAAGAAAACGAAACAAATTAAGACTGAGAGTTAAAAAACGAACATGTTGGACCATCTTGGCGTTTTTGAAAATAGTTGTTTCCTATTACAGAAGATAAACACGATAAAAATGAACTAAAGCATCTACCCTGACGGAAGGCATCGTGATGTTGTTAGTAGAAATAGTGTTCTTACCTGAAACGCTGTTGTCAGTCACTGTAAGGCAAAACTGCGTCAGGATAAAAGACATCAAAAGCATTTTTGCGTTCCCTTTCCGTCACAATACATGAAATATAGAGCAAATTTATAAATAAAGTTAAATTGTACACGGTTTTGTCAAAATCTTTGGACTCTTGCTTCCCATATTTCGCCTTGAACTGAGAGTTAGAGAGTGCGAAATTACAATAGAAAACTCTAATAATTCCAGTTTTCAATGTTTCTGCTGTTTATTACAAGCTATATTGAAATTTGTTCTCTATTGATTATCTACGATGCCCCTTAGATGTTCCCTGTACGCCGTCTCAAATGAAAATAATGAGGTATTGGAAAGCAATTAAAATAATGCATATGTGTTGTTTTTCAGATTTCTTTTCCCTTGTTTTAAACAAGAAGAAAGAGAAAAGAGAAACCAATATTGCCAAACCTTTTCCACAGCTTTTCTTTATTTTGGTGCTCAGCTGACTGTTTCACATACCCATTTTGATTCTTTTAAGAACCGTCCGCCATCGCTCATTTACCGCAACTGATCCGAATGATCTCAGTTGCAAACTGAGAGTTCATATAATAAAAAGAGTTTTTCACCAAGGTCGACGGATGTTTATGTTGCATTGTGTTGTCCTAAGGTTATTTGACAACTTCAATTGATATACAGATTTGGTTTCAACACAAAAGATGCTTGCTGTCAAATTTTACGAATACGCAATAAGTCTGACGACCGAAGCGGTTATTTTTCATTAATTTCTAAACGACCTTCAGGAATTATTAACGTTCAGTCTACTATAAAGCATTTGAAAGTAATTTTTCTTGTTATTATCTTTGCGAGCGGGCAACACTACAGGTTATCCATTTCACATATACGGGGCTCTTAATTTCGGCACAACTTCACCCCTAGAGCCTCCAAGGTTTAAAGTTTAACAAGAGCTGCTGTTCACTGAAAGCCTTAGTCCGCTTGATCCTAGTTGACAACTTTATCGTTCAGGACTGTTTCTCATAAGTAGTAATTGCTATCAGTTTCCTTTCACCACTTTAATTTGTTTAGAGACAAATAAAACGGCACCTGACAACAGCAAGTAGTTACGAATTGTTAAGAACATTTCCGACGTTTGCTTTATACTGTATAAGAAATCTAGAGTATATGTCTTTCTGCTCAACTTTTTTGTTTGTACAGATAAAATTAAAAAAAAAGTCATTTTTTTTTAACTGCAAGAAGTCTGCACCTTCCGCCCTAGACAATGCTCAGATTGTCAGATGCAAACACCGGGATGTCTCTGGACAGGGTTTATCATAACGTTTCGGCATCGGTTGTCGGTGTAAGATTTAGCAGCTGAAAATTTCGGGAGGGCAGTATACGACGCTTCTTTCAATTTCGGTTTCTAAAGGGGAATTTTAGATATTTTGGCTGTTCTTCAAGGCGGGTAGAAAATAATTAAATTGGTAAACTGCTACCCCGCCTGACCAACTCTCTCTTAAACCAGAAGGTGTCGCATATCCAGTACCGATGGGACTAACAAGACCTGTTCTTATTTTAAGGACAACGTTTACAATGCAAAATATTGGGTTGAAAAGATGTTTACCACATTTGAGTCGGCCACTCGGTTACTTGCAAAAATTGGCAGTTGCGTAAAGCATTATCACATTAGATGTCTTTATCTGCGTGAGGCTAAAACAGAAGTTAATTACCACGGACGTCTATCCCTCAGGGGGACCCCCTGATGATGCAGCGTGGCTTTCGTATTCACGAGCTTAGCGGGAAAACCTAAGGATACCAAATCCCAACTTGTAACCCCTGCAAGGTACCATGAACCCCTCTGTCAACATCGTATGTAAATCTTGTCAGAATAGTTTTTCTTAGGCCAGGACAATCACCCCGCCGTCAATATCAGGGAAGGTGGGGGGGGGGGAGGGAGTGAGGGTGAGGGTGCAAGGGAAGAGGGGGGATTTCTGGCTACTTCATAGCCTCAGTAGTTAATGCTGCTCGCCAAAAATCCTATAATTCCCAGCAGTGATTAGCATGTGGTTCTCCATATAGTATCGACATATTGTCCAACAGACAGGTGACGAGGAAAGACCAACTTATCAGCAAAGGGTTTGGTTCCTAAAATCCCACGAAATAAATCGCACGAAATTGGCTCCAAAACGAGAGCTTGCTCGTACGCTTCTGCTCTCACTGAGCTCAGTAATCTGTGTGATATGATCGATAATTAGGTTTAAACGATACTCGTATGAATAATATCGTCTATTGTGATATTTTATTTGAAAATGCATCCGAACTGTGAGGGTCACTTTTAGCAAGAATTCAAGCGTTGAGTACTTTTCTCAATTAATTCTATTTCAAATTATGTCGTCGTTATCTTGAACGGAACGCACCTATCACCAAAGCATATGTATGTCAACTAGTGTGTCTAAAAAACAACATTAGCCCATGCATTTCAATATGAAAGGCTCACAATTCCGTATTTATTTAGACTTTGTATCGGCGGTGCATTGCATTGTATTGTGAGGCCCTGCTTGGGGCGGGGTTAGTCATCCCTTATCCCTAAAATTCCGGGGGCAGTTATCCCTTATCCCTAAAATTATCGAGACTGTTTTCCCCAAAACTACTTATCTTTGGAATTTGACATCTGTCCCATCTTGCTTGAATGACCCGTTACTGTTCTTTACCGGTCGTCCTTGGCAAAAGTGACCAAACGTGTGTGACAATTGAGAAATAAAAGCTATTTTTTGTTATCCCTAAAACTATCTTAGTTATCCCTTATCCCTGAAATTATTTAGTCAGTTATCCCTTATCCCTAAGACCCCTAACAGGGCCTCTATTGTATTATAATGTATTGGTGACAAGGGAATTATTCTTCAAACAAATCTCTGTAATTATTGATTGGAAAAATTCCGCTGTCACTAATAATCGTAAACTAGTGGATGAATCTGGCGGAAACAGATGCAAAATAAAACCGACATGTTGTATGAGATATGGCTTTGGCTGTGGTTGTATTCTCAAACTGAATAAACGAGGGCCTAGGATGGCGATGTGATTTATTCGCAACGCGTGAAATAAACAGAACTGAACTGATTCAGTCAAAAGACAACAGCGCGAATAGAATAGTCGTTCTTCAAGGAATCAGGGTTTGGAAACACAGTTGATTTTCTAGCCGTCACGGTCATCACGAAAGAGGAACAATCTTCATTAATTTATAGTTCTCGTTACAACACTGTAATCTGTTCATACTAGTAGAATCGATGGACTTCTGAGCAGTTAAAACTGATCGCAAGACTTCTACTGCACAAAGTAAGTGAACAACACGTCACTGAGCAAGTTACAATTATAATCATGTTAAGTCCCGTCTAAAAGCTTCTAAAAGTAGGACATCAATACCTCTAGCAATAGTTCATGGCCAACGCCGTTTGCTCCTCAAAAGTTCTAAACCATTTTCGTAAATCAACAAAGTAACACCCTTTACATAGGCTTGTAGGCGAATCAACGTACTGTTTCCCTATAAGCAGAAGCATGAGTCGAAAACGTATTCTTTGCACTTAGGACACCCTCCACACAAAGCGATGATAAAAGCCATTGATGTATGTGAATTGAACAGCAAGGCACCCCATTCTACAAGCTTGATTCCAGTGACTCGAGATCAGGGATTCAGTAATGCCATTCAACCGATCTGGATCAAGTCCTGGAGTGAGAAGTTTCTTGGACCAGGCGTTCACTAGATTGAACGCTTCTTCTACACTCAGGGAGGTGGATACCTCAACAAGTCTGTCTGGACCGGGAATATTGTCGTACCAACGAGACAGCATCCATTCGCCATAATGCTTTTCAACGGCAAAGTGCGACATTGTGGAGGGAAGAATCTTGCGTAAACGTAGCGCAATGCTGTATCTATGTTACGCGCGTCCTTCGCGCGAATCGAATTTGAATGGTTTTCATTCCCGTATTCTTCCGGTTAGTTATCGACTATTTTGCGAGGTACTTTCCCGATCAGTATCGATTAAAGAACCAATACAGCGGCTTGTCTCGAAGTCGTCTACTTGATTTACATCATACTAACTTTGTTTGCATGGAAGAGAAAAAATTAAAGATCGTGTTTGTTTGCTCTCACGAAAAAAGATGTATGAATAAATTACATCAAGTGTGTGTGAGCATCCAATAGTGCTAACAATGTGACTGCATTGTCACTTTGACAACTCAATGATAAACTGGTTGGAATGCCTCGGTTACTAATAGGGAGTTTTAGCGACCAGGGCCGAGTTGCTCGAATCATGGTTAGCGCTAACCGAGGTTAAATACCAAGACAACCTATAGGTTTTAATGCAACTTAACCAATTGTTAGCACTAACCATGCTTCGAGCAACTCGGCCCAGGACGACAACGACAACGACAACGACAACGACAACGAGAACGCCACAAAACAATAGGTTTTTAAATGAGCAAAAACAGTCGCTTTGCACGGCGTTTGTTTACATTTTGGTTTTTACTCTTATCTCACTGAAAATGTGCAAATAATTTATATATACAATGAATGAAAGTGCCATTCAATTCCATATGAAATATTTCGGCCAAGACGTTAAAGAAAAGGACAAAAGGTGTAAAATTATAAACAAGCATAATGTATATCAGATGGCATTATTCGAAGGAATTGGCTTTAAGATTATATATCTTCACCTATTTCTCACAAGGCGTTAACATTTAATTTATCCTAAATAAATCCGCACATTTGCATTGAGTCAAGTGTTTGAAAAAACTGATTCCCTTCCAATTGCTTGTGGTTGATGGTTTAGCCACATTTTATAGAGAAAAACGTACCGAATCAACAATACAAGATTTACAATGAGAAATAAAGCTCGACGATAAAAAAATAATAATAAAAAAATCACTCTCAACCGTGAAAACCAACAGCTAGGGAATTCGTGAGTCCACCTCAATGAGGTGATGATGGTTACGGGGGCAGAGCCCGGCCCGTGAAGAATTTGTACTTTTCAAGACATGTCACGAAATGCGATACGAATTGCTTGACATTTTAACACATGGAAATGTTTGTCAAAAACCTTGAAAGAAACGTTGAAATCAAGAGGTTTGGAAGTTGAACGAACTGGTATTACCAAAACTAGATTCCCAGAACCATGAAATCCGTTATAAACGGTAAGACACACATTCCCTTTAGCTCATTACCACTCCCTCTGCATCCCACTTACCTGTCCGAAATCTTACAACTCCCGTTAAGATAAAATATCTGTTACTTCTGAGGTGCCATTCGATTCTAACTACTGTTATATTACAGATTAAGGTTTTGTTTACTCTTAGTTGAATGGCCACTATTCAAATCAAGGATAGAAGTCAGTACTATTCTCTTGTGCTGCCATTTTCAGTCAGCTGTTATCGAGTGCTGCTTTCACGACGAATCTGTTCTGTTCGTCCGCTTTCAGAGTGAGGCTTGGTCAATGCTGGATACCAAAGTACGGATTAACAAAAGAGAAACCCTTAAACTGTCCTTGGTCCATTGACTGCAGCAAATCTTTGTCCGTTGGCGTAAACTTCGGGGCTTCCATGGTGAAGTCCGGATCAAAGTTCTTAGTGTCATGGTCAGAGGTCTGGAAAGAGACAAGGAATCCCGCGTTAGTGAAACAACCGTAATGGAGCTGTAAGGTAGCACCTGTCGACGGCTGCTAATTTCAATCGTTCTGGTATGTAGCAGTTGCCATCGATTGCAGGGCTGGGAACATTATTTTGTTGTTTCTTCTACATTCCTCTTTGTCGATGGAGTGACGGAAAGACTCAAAAGATCCCCTGTTACAGTCTTTCCCGTAGAACCGTGAACACCGGAAATATCTATGGAATGTTATTGTGTTTCAAGTAAAAAGCCAATCACGCGTGAGAAAACTAAACCGGAAACAGTAACGGTAATTAGGTTGTGGTTTCATGTTGCTTGTGATTGGTCGCGAAACAATAAACATTCCAGAAACCTTTTCTGGTGTTCACGGTTTTACGGGAAAGACAGTAAAAGTGGTTGCAGCTTTTCTGCGCTTTACCGTTTCATGTTTTGCCACTCAGTGCAGGAGAGGGGGGCAGAGCACTAAGGGCGTTTACCATTAGTCAGAACTGACCGGCCAGGCCAGTCCATTTGTAACGAAAATTCCACTATTAATAAGAACTGTCCAAACAGATCAGTTCATTTCTACATAGTATGCATAGCAGGAATGTTTTATTAGCAAAAACTCTCCGAAGAAGTCTATTTCATTTTCAAAATGACCGGTCTGGCTGGCCAGTTCTGACAAATAGTAAGCGCCCTTAAGAGAGACAACTTGGTGGGATGGCTGATCTCTCAGGGAGTCTTCACGAAACATGTAAAACATGTAGACGTTACCTAAACTTAGAAACACAGTGACACTGCTCTGATAGTGTTGTTGTCCCTGAGTCCCACGGGTTTGTGACAATTTCGTAGAGGTCTACGGGTAACCAGTACACGTCACAGTACAAAAGACGAGAAAACAGATGGTAACTATATGGACAAGTTCGTTACGCGGTATGTGTCTCTTGTGGCTGAACAAAACAGTCGTTGGTTTTGTTTTTACGATACTCAATAGGCCATATTCGTATTCTCGGTATTGAACTGGATCTAGCATGAGGTGGAGGCTCTTGCGGGGGAAACATTTACATATGAAAAGATTCCCCCGCAAGAGCCTCCACTTCATGCTAGATCCAGTTCAATACCGAGAATACGAATATGGCCTATTGAAAACAGCTCATCTCTACTTGCGTTTAATTCCCGGGCATTAAAGTGATCATAAGATAAAGTTGTCATAAGAAGTTATCATAAGTTGACTTACTACGCATGGTTTGAATGGCGGCTCAACTTTCCTCTGTTCGAGTTTCGTCCAATCAATGCGCTCCAAAAATTTGTGGTCCCGGATGTTGGGATTCGAGCCTCCTTTGTACCCAAGCCTTTCCGCTGGTGCTCTTTCAAACAACTACAATTATAAGAAGAGAAAAAAAAAATCCTTATAAAAGTGAACCAAAAACTCATATAGTTCTCGAAATTACGAAAAACGAACAAGGCTATGCAAAAACATGGAGCCACGTTTTACCGAAGAAACACTGACGCTAAAAAAGCATTACTTTGAAAACGAAAAATATGTTTGCATAACGGGAAATCCAAACGTAGAGGTCTAATTCTGTTTAAAAAAGTTTGTTACTGAGAAGAAACTATCCACCAGTTTCTGTTTTAATGGATACCAAGGATGACACGAAAACTTAAAATAAAACGTCCAACGTTTTTAAGTTCTAGGACAGTGTTGTGAAAAATCGTCAAAAAATTGATATGGCTTGGTATTACCCCCTTAAAACGCTATTGAGCTTGCAAAAGCACTTTGTGCATGCGCAGCGCACGAGTGACAGTGCCCCTTTAAATTACTTCTACATCTTGTGCACCTGGGATAAGCAGTCTTCTGCATTCCTTGAAATCCACTTTGGATAATGAACCTTGTCTCGGCATATGGAGTCAAACAAATCCTCTTCATCTTCACCGGCAAATGGAGACTGTTGAGAAAAGTAAAGAAGACGACGCTCTAGAGGCACCCGATGGCTGTTGCGACTAACTTCTAGCATCAGGCAACATCAAAAAAATGTTGGTCGCAAGGCTGGGTACCTTTGCGGGATGCCCGGTGTGCAATAAAGAAAACGTTTATCCTGCTGCGTTACGTTTGCTTCGCCTCAACCTTTGGCCTGCTCTGTTTTCTTTGCACGCCATCGTAACAAAAATAAATTATGCAAGGATAAGCAACGACAGAATAGGATTAGAAACAAAGTTTTTCTTTTGCTCTCTGTTCATTTACATCAGGCTCACAGAGCATTTGTAGTTTCCATTCGTGGTCGCGTAACTGTTGCTATTTTTGATATAAATTTACCGATAAAGTTTAAGATAATTGGGCGAAAGGCGCTGCCAGATGACGGGGTCAGAGTGCTTACGCCCCGTTTGGCTAGAGAACATGTCTTTAGCCCAACGTTAGCATCTTTCTTGGGGCAACACACAAACATAGCATACACACATAAAAACAAGGCTTCAATCTTTGCTGGAAAGGAGAAAAGAAGAAAACACATGGTACCTGGCCAATCAGCATCTCGTATAAAAGAACACCAAATGACCACCAATCAGCAGATGCGTCATATCGCCACCCTTTTAGAATCTGAAATAAAAGGCAAATCACGTGGACCTGGTCTCCCAATGTCTTTTTCTTTTGAGATTCTTCTACTATAAATCGATGTATACTTCTAGTCACCCTTTGTGAGAGAAAACGTTTATAGAGGGTTCAGCATTCAACACATGGCCACGACAAACCTCAGAAGTGATTCACTGGAACACGTTTTGTGGTAAAAATCGAAACATCAAAGAAACTTCTGATAAAGTTTGTGCAGTGGTGCGTGACGTTAGTACTCAAGTTACGCATGCGCTGGGAAATTCGTGACCCCAGAATCAATGTAGTACCCAGAGCTCACGGTCGGTAACGAAAGAGTTCCTAGAAGAGTTCCCGACCGCTACATAAGGGAACGTGGGCTCTACGAACGAAGTTGCCCTAAAACCGAAACAAAAAGGATAAACAAATAGAGCCCATTCCATGAATCCTGCCCCGAATAAATGATTATCGTGGATGATACTGTAAAAGAAGATCCCTGTAACTAGGATCAACGAGTGAAGCGATTTTGGTTTTGGAGAAAACATAGCGTTTACCTTGTCATGTGTGCAATAGCCCACTTTACAGTTGTGAGTTTAGTAACCTTGCCTTTGAGTAGAAGCGAGGCTGGGGATGACCTTATTTTGATACAAACCTCCCTGTCTTTCTCGTGCAAATGTGGACTCGTTAGCATAACAACAACATGATTTACATGAGAAAAGCAGTGAGGTCTGTATCAAAACAAGGTCACCCCCAGCCTCGCTTCTACTCAAAGGCCAAGTCACTTAACACACAACTATAAAATGGGCTATTACAAAACCCGCAATTTAGGCGGTCAGTATTTGCAAATTGCTCCCAAAATTTGGGCCCGCATAAAGGCCCAAAATGTCGGGCATGCGTGTAAATAGCGAATTACTGGTACCGGTTACTATGTTTTTCCACACAGGCAGTCCAGTTAGTATGCTGCTAAAGAAATAATCAAATTGGTAACAAATTAACTGGTAAAGGACCTCAGGCGCGATGTAATCTGGTGTTCCACAGAATGTCGTAGC
>OX419346.1:3272730-3352730 GCA_948470475.1 Galaxea fascicularis
CACACCCATTTGGACCACTACTTTCTACGCCCTTTTTTTTTCATTTTTAGCTCATGGATGACGTAGTCATGCCATGAGGTTTTGTTGTGGGTCTGAATTTCCCTCACTCACTCAGGGGATCACTCATTCGTTCACTCACTCACTCACTCACTTGATTCTGATTAATTTATTCATTAAAGTTTCCCCCGGTCCCTCCCCTGGTAAGCATTGCTTTTGTCTCCATAGTCTTCTTCGCCCAAAGTTTGCAAATTTCAGCGTGTAGTACAAAGGCGGAGAATTTTGCTCTGCAGATATTGTTTACGTGTTTAATGTTAATGGCGTCGGTTTTTCGTTTCGACTTTCCAACTCAACAAAGGTGTATTTTGTTTAAGGATCAGTGATCAGATAAAGTTAATAAGATGAAGAACACGAGCTGCGAGAATTGAACTTTGAAATCTTCAGAGCAGCGAAAATGAACTTCGAGATATCGCAAAAGCAACTATAAAGCTTATCACTGTGCGGTACCTGGGGCAGTAGTAATCAAGAAGTTTTTGCCACAATATGATGGAAGAAGGAAGAATGAAGAAAATTGGCAAAAAAAGGAAACAGGAGAAAGACTTTAGCCCTAGACAAAAAACCGAATTCTGGCAAGCAACGCATTTGATTTATGAGCAACATATGATCGATTTAGGCAGGTACGTAATGAAGTATTTTTGAAGACGCTCTTTTCATGGTGAACGCTCGATTGCAAATATGACCTTGTTTAGAAAGACTATGTCCCTTGGCTTAAATGATAACACTTTGTCAACATTTGACAAAAACACAAGGACCACAAGCATGCATATATTTTTCTCTGTGAGGATATAATTTGGTCTAACAAGCAGCTATAACAGCTAATCTGTTCGAACAACAAAATATTTGGAAAAGCATGTTAATTGTAGAACAAAGCATAAACAGATGGATTGAATATCTCACCTTACAAAGCAAAAGTTTTGTGCCGGACCCCGAATCCCTAAAAAACATTGTGACTGTAAAGCGTGACAGTAATTTCCCTCAGGACTTTCACAAAATATGTTATTATCTGTATGTTATCTCGCATTCAAACTCTATCCAAACTCTATTTATATGGTATCCGTGGAGTCCCACATAGATGGTTTGAAAGCTATCTTCATAATCGCAAGCAGTATGTAAAGATTGAATCTACTAAATCTGACAATGAAAACATCACTTGTGGAATACCACAAGGCTCAACTCTAGGACCACTCCTTTTTTTGCTGTATGTAAATGACTTACCAAATTGCACTGATAAACTTTCAGTTCGTAGTTTTGCTGATGATACAAACTTTTTCTTTTCTAGTGATAATTTACAGTACCTTGAGTCTGTTATGAATCATGAGCTTAAACTTATCTATAAGTATTGTGCTCTCAATAAACTATCCATTAACTTTTCAAAGACTAACTATATGCTGGTATCATCACCAAGGTATCACCCTAGGATAAATATTGATAATGTAGAAGAAAAGGATCATATTAAGTATTTAGGAGTCTATATTGATAAGCATCTCAATTGGCAACCACAGCTGCAACATATAAACAATAAAGTAGCCAAAAATACTGGTATTCTTACCAAACTGAGACATTACCTTAACCTTCACATGCTGAAACAAATATATTATGCTTTGATTTATCCCTATCTAAGCTATGGCATTTTTGCCTGGGGTTGTGCCTGCAACAATCGATTGAATTGCCTTCGTATCAAGCTGAATAAATGTCTTCGATGCATTTTCTTTGCACATGCTAGGGAGAGTGCTGGCCCTTACTACAAACTTTTAGGAATTCTTAAGCTGGACTGTATATATAAATTTAGAATGAGTTGCCTTACACATAAGATTAAAACTAGAACTGGTAGCATTCCAGATGTCTTCTCTGATATCCTGACTCCAGTAAATCATGTGCACAGCTATAACACACGATTTGCTAATAACCTGAATTTCTTTAGGCCAAGAGTGTCAACCAATATGGGTAAATCTACGTACAGATTCTCAAGCCCAAAAATTTGGGAATCTATACCCCTCAGAATTAAAAGTCTGCCCTACAACACTTTTAAGAATGAGTATAAATGCTATCTTTTGTATAATCAAACATGATTTTGTTGTTGCTGCTGTTAATTAATTTAATTTTACTGACTGTGTTTTATTTTGCTGTTTCCATGTCTTTCTTTCTTTCTTTCATTTCTTTCTTCTTTTTTTATGAAAACATAAATAGAACGTACATGTATGTAGTGTAACCTAATTGAATATTTAATGTCTTATGCTGCCATTTACTTGGCCATGGCGGTGTCCAACCAGAAAGCTTTTGCTACTTTGGGCACCGCTCACATATTAATTTATTTCTTAATGGCTTCATTTTATTTTATGCTTTATTATTGTCACTTCTGTAACTCATAAATTGTATTTAAATGCCCTTTATAGTGTAAATAAAAAAAAATATATTTAATATTCAATTCAATTCAGAACAGTCGGAAATTTTATTACGACCAAAAACGTTTATAAAACTAACTTGTAATGAGCCGTCGACCAGTAAGAAACTTTAGCTTGCCTGTTACACTTCTAAACAAAGCGATCACATTTGAATATTATTTTTATAGTCTGTGTACAAATTTGCATATTTGTGCTCCATCGCCGGTTCAAATTACTTACGTGCGTCAATTTCGTCTAATGCAATGCTTCTGGCTCCTGTCAATCAACTGCATAATTTTACGGAAAATATTAGCGCGTAAACGGTTCTTTTACCAAGAGGTGTGTCTGAATAGGATGTGCTCCCACAAAACACAAACGAATGTACAGGTTTCTTGCACATATCTTTTTAGAAAATAAAGTTGTTGTAAATTCAAAGGATTGTTATGTTCCCCATCCATGAGCTGGCTCATAGGAGCTTTTGATTGTTATACAAAAACTAGTGAGAAGCACACAGCATCAGATCTTGTCAACTTTGTTTTTTATCTGAGCAGTTTCATCTGATCAAACAGACTTCATCAGGGATTTCACAAAATCAATATAAAAGAAATAGTTTTTAACTTAATGGTAATACAGTATAAATCACATTCAAGTAGGGTGTGAACAGCAAAAAACACACACCAAAAAATATGTGCAAGGCACTACATACCCTACATTACAAAATATGCAATGTTTAATTTTAGGGCTGACGATTTAACGTTAAATCCCCCAAAATTACACATTGCATTGAAACAAATAGCTGGCACAAACAGCCTGAGTATAGCTGGATAATAGACCTTTTTACCGATACGGCGGCCATCTTGAGTTCTATTGTTTTGACTGAGAAATTATGGGCTGCCGAGGGGGCAATCGCTGGAAAATTTATCGTATACACAGCTTTCAGGATAAATTTTTACTGCTTGTCTCTCATATTCCAAAACAAATATTACAAGCGTTACATCTTTCTGTCACGGTATTTGGCAGTGGTTTCTATGGTTAGCGAAAAATTATTGTTAAAAGTTATCACGCCACAGTATTCTTTATAATTATTTCTCATCTGCTCCCTGGGTATCCCATAATTTCCTCAGAATTCAAGATGGCCGCCATATCGGTAAAAAGGTCTATTCTGGCAGCTGCCGGCTGTTAGGAACATAATGGCTGCATGTAGCAACGATCCATCAAGGAACAAGAGCTAGAAAAAGTACTGGAAACCAGCATAAGCCAACTTAACTCATTGAATAGATGAGCTAAAAGGAAAACTGTACATGTATGTTATACAGGTATCAATGGCTGGGACATCACTCAAAATGCCCAGGGAAAATAATCCCCGCAGCCCTAAGCCCTTGATGACTTGGCAGTCCTGCAATACTATCCTTAATGTGTGGCCTTAATGGCAAGAAATGAATGAAGGGGGTAGTTTCTGAGGAAACTGTGGCGCTGTGTTGGTGGGGGAGTTGTACACAAAAATTTGGGTTTATCAATGGAGTTGATAATGTAAATTGATCACTGTACAGGGATTCTAAAAGCTGACATTTCAAGCGTTAGCCCTCCATTGATAAAACCAAAATCTTAATGTCAAGAGTCAACACTTTGAACATGTACAGTTCTTTTTCATTATAATATATATATAACAATTATTGTCATCATCATGAAAATGCTATTTGATAACTAGGCAGAGATGACCATCAGCCAAAGTAATATGGATCTACATGTATTATAAAAAAGAAACAAGTGAACAATATTGTTTTGAAGTGGTAACATGTTTTTAAAACACATGCCTTTTGGATTATGTGTCACACTGCTGTCACTAAACCACACTGAAAGGCTTCACTCCAATTATCACTCTGCTCTAAAATATAAATGCCAATAAAGCTGCAAAATAACATAGCTTACCAATCACTTCAATGAAATGTCGAACTTGAACCAGTAGTTTGCCAGAGGGTTGTAGGTCCAGCTAATTAAACAGGGAAACAGAGGCAACATAAAATAACAAATATGTAGACTATAAAGGTCCGTACGCACTAGGTTGAAAAGCTTTCTTTGGCAATGACAAAAATCTCGACAAACTTTTTGTCTGACCCACCAAATTTTGAATTTGCTAATTGCATATGCATATTTGATAACCACATGTGCAGGCTTCCACTGAATGTTCAGACTCTGAAAAATCAAATCAAATTTCCTTGATAATTGACATTTTCAGCTATTGTAACGCCTGCAAATTGTAAAATCTGACAGTTTTGACACTTGACACTTGACTTTAACACTGAGGCAGGACGACAGCACTTTTGAATTTTGGTACAGCTTGACAGGATGTAAAATGCTGTTCGCACCTACAGAACGGAACTGATGATAAATATTTTTGCAAAATAAACAAAAATTCCCCTAGTGAGTATGGACCCTGTGTATAATAATAATGACTAGCGATATAATTATGTCATTTGCATCTTTTGACTAACTCATCATTGGGTTTGTTTAACATGAATTTTGTGCAGGAGTCTGTTGAACAGATGATGCGTCATACTTCCTGTTGAACTCTGGGCCAGTACGTGATGGCCAAAAATAACAAAAGACTTGTAAAGTAACTCAAGATACTAATCTAATTAGAGCTACTCTCAAGTATGCCACTGAAGCTGCTACTCCAAGGATGATTTAGAAGGCAAAGCAGACAGCAAACTGTCTTCAAATACAGCCATGCATAACAAAACTCATATACAGCCTTACTAATAATAGACCAATTGAGTTGAAATAGCAACTGTACTCGACACTTTAATAATTGAGCACCTCGGCAACAGAAAGCCGACCGAAAAACAAACAAAAAAACATGATCAAGAACGAACATTTTTCGGTGTGAATAATCGTTCTGGATAAAGTTTCACTGCTCGTTGGGCTGGTTCCAACACATTCACAATCGATAACAAGTTTCTAACCAGGAGAAGTGTTCGTAATCAATTATGCAAATGTTGCAAGCTGTATGAACTTTTATTTCAGTTATTTTCTCTTTTGTTTGCAAGGGCATTCGTCACTGAAGCGTTCGTTGGTCAGAATCTCAAGTTTCCTGTCTAAATTCTCGATTAAATGCGAGATCAAGTAGACAAACGATGGAAAACAAAAATGCGATAAGCTTTAAAATGAAAGCCATACAGCTGTATCATTCCGCAATATACGATATTGAAAATCGTTGCGTTAAGTCAGACATTGACATGCATTTAAAATAAACTGAGCATTTATAGCTTCCTCTAAAGCCGATATCTAAAATATTTTGTAACAAAAACGTTTGTTGGAGTAAAGTTTAACGAAAACTTACCCAAACACTGGAAAACCCATGCATATCCCGCTTGCACTGGTCGACCAAAAACTGAACCCCAATCGATACATCCGCTACAACTTTTCCGCTCGGCCTTTGTAAAACTACTATCGTGATAACACGGCCCTCATACAGATGTGTATCGAAGCACTTGTTCCATTCTGGGTAAATTGTCTTTTTCTTCTGTACTAAAGATATGCCATGATCAGCAGACATCACCGCTTCTTTTATGTGGACCGCACAATACGCATCGAAAGACTGTGGATCTTTCTGCCAGCCCGTCTCCGGCTTGACTTCTATCAGTTTTACACGGATAAACCCCATTGCTCAATTTGCTGCTTAGAAACAAAAATCATCAATCGCTGAATCTCGTTTGCACGAACTGAGCCAACGAAATCCTTTTCACCGTAAAACCCTTCAACTTCCGTCAATGACTTCCAGGAACAATCGATCCTTGGAATCTTCTCCGCCGTGACTCAAATTCGAGCGGTGACTTCACTTTACGCGACCCTCAGCCCGTGACACACTTCCAAATAAGGTCATTGCATCAATCCGATGCTCGCTTGTGCTCGCGTGGTCACATCCGTTTTCGATTGTTTACATCGGGGGCGTTCAATTTATGTTTATTTCCATCGTGATCATCTACGTCAAAACGCTTAGGGATTTACATGTGATGACTGCATCAGGTCCGGAAATAATCTACTCCGTAACTCATATTTACCAGCGTAGACGAGCCTCTCTTGAAGAGATCACGTATGTGCCTCTTTGCAGTAGATTCTCCTTTTCCAAGAATTTTTAGGAATGCTTTCCTGCACGGTTAAAATTTGAGTATTTTTTGGGGGGAGGATGTGTCCCTGTGAACCAGTATGAAATTAAACTGATGACTTTCATTGTCTAAATAAAGTTTTACAATTCATTACATTACATTACACACGAACATGACTCGACCTTCCCCCCCGCCCACACCTCCACCCCTACTAACATCGCCACCGTGAAACATATGGCATGTTACCAGGTTACAAGTTCTTGAATGCACGTTTATAAAACGCCTGAAATTTAAGCAAACTACATTTACAAAATTCTGATGCAATGCAATGCAAAGCGAGATATAAATGTGTTCATCTCAATATTGCCTTTTTGTGGACTCTTTTGGTCACCTTTTCCAAATTGATTTTTTAAGCAGCTGTAAGAAATTCTAACCACTAATAAGCGAATGTCGGTCCCATCTATAAAAAGTGCAAGTTTTTCTTTCACAGGGATGAGATGCAATTCTTTTTTTTTTACTATGTTAGCAATGACGCTCGACATCGTTAAAAATCAACAAGTATAAAATACTACATCGGATATTTGGTGTTCTAAGATGGCGTTTTTAAAAGCAATCCAGAAGGCCAGACCAGCTGTTACGGAGCGCAATACTTACGTTTTCCTTTTTTTCCTGAGAAAACCGGAGGCTGAGGTGGAAACGTAAGAACACTGGGTATGAGTTTATAATTGAAGTGAGAGGACTTGGCACTAGAAAAAGAAAATGGCGGCGCGATCCTGGTGTTACGGGGGCTGAACCGGATCAGTGGTCCGATTCATGTTTTATACTTGTGCACTATGGAGGGCAGTAATCTCCTTACCGGTGGCAACACAAGCCGAAAGTTTGTGTTGCACTTGGACGTAAATAACACTGTATTCGTTGGAGATTCTATCACAAATTCCGTGACTCCAGAGGAAACTCTGAACGAGTACCTTACTGAAGTTGCTTGGGGGAAAGTGGACCAAACGGGAAAGTGGCAGAGTAATGGCGAAATTTATGTGAAACCACCTGACGATGAATCGATTTCGTATTACAAGTTTGCCAAAGCTAAGTTCAGAGGCCAACCAAGAAACGCTTTTAAAGCACACGTCCGGAATTTCACCGAGGAGGAGGTGGGATCGCCATTTAGGCGATTTTACGATCAAATGATCGACGCACTGACATTCCCGGGCGATATAAAAAGTGGCAGTGGTATCCATTTGCCTTCTTTCAGAGACAGAAAGGGAACACCACATCATAACATCGTGCCGTCGTTTTACAGGCTTTTGGATTATTTGCACGAGAGCAAACACGAGTTTGCTATTGTTTTCCGCACTTTTGGCGGAGATGGTCATGCTGTGTTGCAAGCGACAAAAGATTTCCTTGAAGGGAGGCATACAAATGATAAGAACCCACAGGAAGCCCATGCATGTGCTGGTCATCATTTGAATAACCCAAGGCATGAAGTGAACTTTACAAAAGGGGGAATAAGTCGATCAAACAACCAAATTACCATGAAATGCCCCGAAGTTGATCTAGAGTTCTCAAATTTGTGGGACATATACAAGTATTTTAGTGAAACAAATGGTATCAAGTTATTTGTTGAGGATTATGACTATTGGAAAGCACAAGATTTTCACTCACTTGCTGCAAAGCCCTTGCTGATTGACCCCACAAATGATTCAGTGCACCACGTTATGTTTGATGATAACTTTCGTCCATGGGAGGCAGAAGATAGCATTGTTAACCTGTTGTTAGCCAAGGGTGATAGTTTTTGCAGTGTAGATCCAGCACCATTTCAAGATATTTTTGTGGTCAAGGCTGATCTTTATCAGAGCATTTGTAACAGAAATTACTTTATTGATAAAATTGAGCTATGTGAGAAAAACTATCGCAAGTTTATTTTAGAGGGGAACTGAAAAAACTAGCCACTACATCCCATTAGTTAAGACATCAATGACATTAAGAAGTGTCATATTTAATGCTTCCGGCCAGGACAGGAGCAATTTTTGGATGAGAATGTCAGTAAAAGCTAGTTGTGAATGGTTCAGAACTTAGACAATTGTCCATGTAAACAAGTTGTCCTATATTATTGGTGTCTGTGAAGCAGGATTTGAATGCAAATGTTCAGTCAGCACTTTTAGTTTCCAGTGCACTCTTCCAGGAGACATAAAATAGAAACCAGTATGGGATAACATGGACTGTTAGTAGTATAGTCTCCCTCGCAGCCGTTTTTAGTCTCGTCACGCAACGCTCCTCCCCACAAAAAAACGGCTGCGAGGGAGACTATTAGTAGTAAGAAGTGAATAGTGCTTTTTACACTAAATCCGATTGGTTAACTCTGAGGTGATTGGCAAAATGCTATTCATCTCTGAGCAGTCTAAGAGAAACAAAATGGATTTGCATTTCTCTTTGGTTTCTGAAAGGGAAATTATTTCAATAAACAAGGAGGCTGTACCCAAGAACTAAAAAATGGCATTATAGTTCTCTTTAACAGTATTTAATGGTAAGTTATTTCTAAGATTAAAATCTTTCCAACCTCATATTTTAAGGCAAAAAAAAATCAAAATACATTGCCTTGTTTACAAAAAATGTCGAGCAATAATTATAATTACAATCTTAACAATGTGAAACATCTAATGTTTTGTAGCATGGTTTTAACAACAAGATGTCAGTTATTCAGCTTGTACAGTGCAAACTAAAACAATAGTTAACCTCAGTGTTTTTGAAAGTGGTAAATATATTTACCTCACCATTTCGTGACTTGGAAAATATCCACTGTTATTCACCTCCCCTTTGGTGAATAATTGTTAAATATTGGCAAATATGGGTCACCTATGCAGTGTTCCAGATAACAGCAGAGACCAAGATATGGACTTTAAAACATTGTTCAAAATCCATACAAACGTCTCTAATTTTGGGGCTGCGTCCACCAACCCCATATAAACTCTTAAAAATATTATTCAGTTTTCAGACAAGTGTAAAATCCACCTACTATTTGGAAAAAACTGAGGTAAAAATCAATGTGTTTGTCCATTTTTAAGAATATCACAGAAATCATAAGAAAAAATACAGAGTTTACATGGGTTTGGGGTATGCTGTCACAAATTTAGAAACGTTTGTATGGATTTTGAACGATGTTTTAGAGTTCAAATCTTGGTCTCTGTTCAACCTAAAAGAATCAAACTTGGTCAAAAGACCAAACTCAAGATATCTTTCATGTGATGGTGTCAATTTATCGATTACTTCAAATCTGAAACTCGCCCCAGTTCCCTGCACAACTCCGGAAAAGCCAATTGGCCAATAAGGGTGATTCTACATATTTTGGTTTGCCCTGTGCCAAAAAGCTGCCGTGTGAAATACTTCTTACTAACCGAGTTTGAGGTCCCTACTGTGAGTTATGGACCGAGTTTTTTCCCGTTCACTAATGGTCCAGGCGCGAAGCGCGTGGGCCATAAATCAACGGGAAAAAACGAGGATCCGTAACTTACAATACGGACCGAGAAAACAAGGTCAGTAAGATATTTATTATATCTTTGAGGTTAATCGGGCGTGCGAGAGAGAAAACTTTTAAATTTAGCGGGCCGTACACCGCCGTACACTAAAGTTCGGCCCGCAAAATTGACCAATCACAGCGCGCGTACTAACTGAGAACTAAAATAAAGGACATTATAATTACGATACACGAAGACACCACCAAAAGACAAACAACAAAATTATTATGGCGGCGAATGTGGCGTTGAATGTGGTTGCAACGCAATAACTGTTTTTTGCAGACAAGGGGAACTACCGATTGTCTTGTCCTCGCTGTTGAACACAGAAATATGAACTGTGGGACTGCCAGTGGCAAACGAAGAGAATAAGTAGGCTGGAAGAAATCGAATTGACATCTCGATCGCAGTTCTGAACTCAAAGGTAGCACTTAACTTGGTTTTTCCACATTGATGTTCCACAGAGTAGGTTTGTCATTGAACTTTGTTTTACCCGTTCATCTCCACTATACTTAGATGTGGGACATTTTTTTCGTCGCATTAGAAGTGAAGCCCAAGGCACAAACTAATATTGGTTTGCTTCTCCTGCTTGATCGAATCTGCAGGAATTCGTGTTTTTATTTCTCAGTGGACCTTCGGTTTTGTATTTAGAGTGAGACATGTGTAAAAATAAAATTAAGGAGGTTTTTATAGGTGGCCATGGGTGGGTCCGAAGAGGAATGATTGTCTTGCACTGCCACTTAATATTAATTCCCCTATAAAAGGCCAACCCCCCTTGCGGGCGTCGAAACGTGCTTTCCCTTTGAATGGAGCTTATGAAACATGCGTTCAGATAAGCTTTTCTGACATCATAAAATCGACACCTACCAGGTAATTAGCAAAAATCACTTATTAATAATGTAATCAATTTGCACATAAGCCCCACCCCCCCTTGCACTGAAAGGATTTTGGTTTGCACCCCCACCCCTAGTCCTCCAGAAAAAATATATTTTTTAATTTAGCACCATACTTTTCTTTCAAACCTTTTGCTGTTGCAACCCCCCCCTGGAATTTCCATTGGCCTTTCAAGGTGGGAGGGGGAGGTACAGGTGTATGAGTATTTTCCACTGGCACTGCACATTTACCTTTTTGCTTTGTATTTGTGCCCACCCAACTCGATTAGCCATGCTATTTTCAGGTAAGACTTGAATGCAAATTAATCTTTGTTTTCCTTTTTCCTTTCTTTTTTCTTTGTAACGTTTTTACTGAAATCTGTATTATCAATATTATGAATAAAGTAAGTTATTTTACTTATCTCTGGATATCCTATGTGTAGGTAGAAGTATAACAAGAAAAGATAAGAGGATGGCATTCCTGGATGATCCAGAATTCATCATTGCCCACATTCGGCACTCTTGTGTCATTACAGATGATACCGGTAAGTGTGAAAATTTTGTTTTCATAGTTAGATTGGTGTTAACTCTGGATTTACATATTATAATCTTAGTCAACCAACTAATCAAAATAAGGAGAAGAGGTTCATTAAAAAACAGTCATGTGGAGTGGTTGAAGAAAATCATTTGTTGTCTATTACCGGCTATTTCTGGGATGGATCTACCTCTGTCTGAAATGGAAGCAATGAGATAATGCCTCTGTTTGCTAGATAGTCAGAAGAGATGATTTCTCCTCAGAAAATGCTGAATTTAAGTTTAATGAAGGATGCATCCATGTTTAATGAGTGTCACTATTGTTAATTTTCCAAAGGTATGTGTGAACAAGTTATACTTAATGAAGAGATGGAAAATGAGAAAGCTATTAAGCATCGCAAGAAATTCATTGGAAGATACTCCATGGAGAGGTGAGTGGTTCAGAGCATTTTAATCCTAATATATCAGCTTGTATATTCTCCATGCTGTTCATACATTATTTACTATGGTGACGATGAGAATTTGTTAAACAATCAAGAGCTTTGTTACTTGTTTTTCTCACAACCTTTAAAGAGAAATTAAACATTTGTCACTCCTAGGGGCTAAAAGGTCAAAGATGTTTTAAATTAGGAAAAACAAAGAGAGTCTCTATAAGCAAGCACACAAATTATGGTTTGTGTAATTATGCTTCAGTTTACTGAAACCATAGAAGAATATATGGACAAACTTGCTAGATTTTGTTACCATGCATTAGCTCTGACTTATTTTTCAGAGATGTTATGGAATTTCCAACCTATCCACAGTCATTTGACATTGCCATCAGCCCAGACCTGAGCTTGAGGAATTCCAACTCTCAAGGAAAGAGTGATCGCAGTAGAAGAGAGAGGTATATGACATCTACAGTGCACAGTAGTATTTCTATTAATAATCATTATTATTATTATTGCCGTACTTATAAAGTGGGAGTGAGGTCTTGAGGGGGAAAATCATAAACTGCCATGGTTTGATGTTTTTCTGTAAAGATCGAACTTTCAACGTCAATAAGTTGTTTATTACGTGGCTTCAAAAAAAGCTAAAAAAAATGTTTTGTTTTGTTTACTTTGCATAATTTGTAATCAGCCCATGGACATTACAGAAGAATTAAATAAAATACTCTTTTACTACAGTGTAGCACTTAGCCCATCAGAGTGTCTGTAATGTAACGGCTACAAACACCAGCCATATAATTATGTATAATAATATGCATAGGAGTACAGTATTTTAAAAGTTAAGGGCATTTTAACCTGGCCAAATGTTTTGCCTAGTGCCACTGTTCATTTAAAATTTAGAAGAGGTGCTTACAGTGAACTCACCCCTTGACACTCTCTGTGTGAAAAGTCATGGATTTGATTTCTGTCAAGGAAGTTAATTCTCTATCCTCTGCTGGTTAAATGACAAACCCCTCATCTTTCTTATGATTTTAAATTTGAAAATTTTGAAAACAAAAAACATTAAGAATTTTGCAGTTCCAGTTTTAATATTGATTGAATATTATTATTATTATTATTATTGTTTTATTTCTAAGGAATGCAGAGCTGAAGTGCAAGACAGTCTCCTGGAAGGAAGGAGAAAACCGTATGAAAATGAGTGGTAAGGGAATACCTTGTTTGTGTTTGTCCAGTTTACCTCAGATGTTCTCAGTGGTGCAACATTGTATGCATTTCAATTATCGGCCAGAGCTGGACACTCAACATTTCATGGAATTCTCTTGGAGAAGTCTGAGTATTACAAGCAATGCTTTGCCATCTTTTTTGATGACTTTTATTACCATATGAGTATGAATTCTTGGCTTTTGATTTAAAAGCCTAATTTTAAATGAGGTTATCATATTGGAGGTATACACTGGGTCTTGCAGACTTAATTAAATATTTACTGAGGGTCAAGAAATTATTCTTGCAGGGTGGTTGCCACCACTGATTAGTAAGTGTTAGTTTTATAAGTTGGAGGTGCATACAATGTGTTGTATTAAGTAACGATTACTTTAATTTACTGTCTCTCTAAAAGCAGGGAAATCCTGAATTAAAATTCTTAGCCAATACATGTGGTTAATAATGTCTAATTATCTGAATTAACAGTGACTCTTTTGACTGTGTTATTTTTTCCAACTTATTTTCAACAACAGCTGAAGACTTATCTGATGTGTTTGGCAAACGTGAAGTGAAACAAGATAAGGGTAAAACAATCACAGTGTCTCAGCTGAGTAGACAGCTGGAAGAATCCCTTGGCAAACCAAATAACCCATTCCTGGAGTACTCTAAGTATGATGGAGAGGTAAGCTTGAAAACTATTAATTACAAGAGATATCCTCAAACTGTTGTTACCTAGTAATGTAGTAGCTCTCAGAAAATGATCATTATTTTATCTGCAGTTCAAATACATGATTTCATATAACAGTATATACCGTCCCGTAAATTCACACTTGGAATATTCTCTTGATAATAATATTCATAAGAAAAATCAAATGAAGAAATAGGCTCATAACAAAAGAATGACCAGCAGCATATTGTTGTTTATTTTTTTATCAAACCCCCACTAAACTTGATCTAAGGAAGAACTGGGACAAGATTTTTTTCATTGACCTACCTAGTGCTGTAGTTGCATTGTACAGTGTATTAGTTAATGCCAGAAATCATCCCTAGAATCCAAAGAAAACAGGTCATTAAGAGAAGAACTACATGTACCTGTATCTTTTAAAACAACGTAGTCCTATTTTTTTCATAAGAGCTTAGTTCACAGAGAGTTCAATCGATCCTAAATTGCATTAACGTTCTAATCAGTAAATGTTGTACATTAACTTGTGATAAAGAAAAGAAAATGTAGCCTGATGTAACTTACTTTGTTTGATATGGCTGTGTTTTCTTGTTTCAGGCGTACCAAGGAACATGCCCCACCAAGAAATTTAAAATCTTTTTAACCATGCAATCAGAGGTACATGCTCTTTGTAATTTCATGCGGTTAGTGAATTATTATTATATTGTTATTATTATTATCTTTGTGAACTGAATGATCTTTTTCCAGTTTGCTTCATAAGGGAGCGGGTCACAGCACATGACCAAAGTTCCCTTATAGTTTTCTCCTTACTCTAGAGCTCTTAATACTTTTCTCAAAATCCTTGCTGTTCCTAGTAACATAGTTTGTGGAGTATTAAATGAAATACTAATTTTGACATCCAACTTTCCCAGCCACTTGTCCAAGTTTTTTGTTACACTTCCCACTATTACTATTATTATATGTCTGCTAAAAATATATCTGCTGAAAGTGTGCATAACTTAGGTATGGGTACAATCAGGTATTAAGCATTGATTCTTGGTAATAAAGGTTTTCTTCATTAAAAATTAAAAATATATTATTATTATTATTATTATTATTATTATTATTATTGAAAAGAAAGTTTTTGTTCTGTGTGTCCTCCATTTAGGATGAAAGAGCCATACCCATGATTGTCACAGTCTTAGGTAAGGAGTGCCATTAACATTACTTGCAACTCAGTTTTGGGAAGTCATCATTTTCCAGGGCAATATTTTATATATAGAGGATATTACATGGTGGCGAGAAGATATGAATTTTATGTTTGAGTGACAAGAACAATATCTCACAAGTGAGCGAAGCGAACGAGTGAGATATTGTTCTTGCCACTCAAACATAAAATTCATATCTTCTCGCCAACGTGTAATGTTCTTTTTATTATATGGAGACTAAACAAACGCGACACGAGAAACCAATTCAGCTAAAGCAAAAGGCGGGAATTGTGACGTCATTGAACGATACGACACTCACAAAGGTGACATACGGAAAATACGCCACTTGGGTCTCGGATGAAGTGGCGTATGGAATCTACGAGTGGTTTAGTTCCCAGTAAAACACTTTCCTCCATATAATAAACAGGTGTATTGTTCCAGGTACTGCACGTGTTCAAGATCTCATTGGACTGATCATGTACAAGTACACAAATGAAGGACGAGACCCACCACTGAAGGTTTGAAATATCCATTTCAAGGCTTTAACTTGTTTGCAAAGCAATGCTAAGTAATTTGTTTTGAGTTTTTTTGTGGTTATAACCCTAGGGGGGGTTGGGGAGTTCTCTGAATGTCAAGTGACAGGGATAACGGAATGGGGGAAAAATGAAACAAATGAAATAAAACCCTAAAAAATCCCTGAACCAAGAATTAATCCCTGAAAATGCCTTGCTGAATCTCAGAACCTTAAAAGTTTCCAGAAAGGATTGTACTTTGTTTGATGCGGCCAGAATACAAAGGCACTACCCCCAGGGCACTACTACGAATCTTCAGATTATTTTGGATGCCCCCCTTGCCCCCCCCCAAAAAAAAAAACATCCCTACTTAAATCAAGCTACTCAATAAAATACCTGCCAAATTTTTCTACCCCAAAAATTCCCAGAATTGAAAATTTCAAACCAAACAAAAAAAACAACTTCAATTTTTTTCTGGGGCTACAAGAAAGTTTTGGAGTACCTGTCATAATCAGTTCACCATTTTAGTAATGAGATGATTGAACATTCGAGTGAGGCCTTAAGCTATTGTGTTTATACTGTGTTCCAACAGCTTTTAAGGCCTCATCCATCGTGCTACAGATGGACAATATTCTACTTTTAATAATTAAATTTACTAATTTCTTCGCTTTTAGAATGATGTCAAGTCCTGCTGTCTACAAATTGCCGAGGATGATGGAGAGGTGGACACAGATTTTCCTGGTATGGGTGCAAAGAATTTTTGATTTTCTATCAGATAATAAAATGTTAATGAATTAATATTTTTCAAGCAAAGCAAGCAGGGTGCACACCCACACATGTAATTATTGATTCCTGATTCCATCAAATTTATCCAAAGGAAATGATTTGCAGAAGACGTGTGTGTTGTCTTTAGAGATAGGGAAGGCGGAAGAACACAATGCCGAAAAATAGTTATTGCTAGTTTGGTGAAACTTCCATTTGAGAGATTGCAACGGGTTGGTTCCGGGGATTCGAGGTAATAGGCCAGTCTCTATGTTCCGTCAGATCAGGAGCTTGATCCCTCATTTTCCCTCTTTGGCGAGGCGTTTGGCTTGCAGGAGGTCGCCCCCTTTAAGAGGAGAATATGGTGGCAAGTGATAAGTGGCAAAGGGGAATAGCCATCATGTATTTTTTGTTATGGCAGTGATTACGAATAATTTTCTTGTTAATATCATTTACTCATAACATCCTTATTTCCAGCCCTTGACAACAAGGAACAAATAACAAGATTTGGCTTCACTTGGTTGGCACTAGTTCAGGTAACTCAAACAAGAGACTGACTTCATTTATCTATCATAACTATGTCAGTGAAAGTTCCTTAATTCTTAATTCATTTGGCTTTCAATGCTGTTTGTCATGTATAACTAACGTACTTTATGATTGAAATTTTTAGAAAGATACCAGTCCATCTAAACCAGCACCTCCGAAACCATCCAATGGAATCATTGTTACAGTGTAAGTGTCACTGGGATTTCTAAAAAATCCTGACCATTACACACTTTCACCACAAGATTATTGTTACGACAAAGTTTCCGATGTTTGTGTTCTGTTTTTCAGTCACGAGCCACAACACGGTTTCTCAAGAGTAAAAGTGGAGAGCATGAACACCAAAATGAAGCAAGTTTATGAGAAGATGATCAAGAAACGGGGTTTGAGAAGGACAGGTTGGTGATCGTTGCATTCAGCCGCCTTTATTAAGGATGGGCCGATACCGATACCAAATATTAGATACCGGCAAAACCGAGGTCGTATCCGAAAATATCGATACTAGCCAGAAGTATCGATGCGTTTGATACTGCATGTAACCTGCCCATGATCGTCATCAGTTACCTGACGTTGTGTGTACTCTATTGTTTTATTAAGCAGGACAATGTTCTTGTAAATAAATTGAAGACTTTGACTTGGTTGTCTGTTATGTTGATGCAGGTATCGTGTACTGAACAACAATCAACATTTACAGTGCGAAAGAACCTTGTAATAAATTATTTTGCCAAGCAGATCAAGTGACTTACCAGTTCTCAGTAATGTCACAGTATTGAAAAAATTTACAAGTGCTTATTTATTCCAAGTTGCACGAGAAACATGCGATTACTTATTACATAATACACTTGAAAAAATAGACTACTTATAAAGCCTCGGCCCATACATTGACTACTGAGGTACGCAGAAGGCATTGCCCTCGATCTTCCGAAACTTGGAGAAGCTTCAGAAATATCCGGTGATCCTCGGAGATCACCGGAAGTGTTCGGGTAATATTCGGGAATCTTCGGGAGTGTTCGGTTGATCTGCGGAAATCGTCGGAAGCATTCGGGTTCGGCTTAGGAAATCTTCGGAAGTATTTGGGCGATCTTCGGAAAATTTCGGAAGGTTTCGTACAATATTCAGATTTCTTCGGAAGGTGTCGCACAATCTTCGCGGGTCTTCGAAATGCGTTGGATGGCCTCCGGCAGTCTCTTCGTTTTAACTTCGGAAATCTTCGTTGTAAATTTGCACTGTGTCAAACGTTTCTGCACTGTGTTAACTAAAAATGCACTCCGTTTTAGCCAATCAGAACTGAGAAATTTTTTCAAGTGTATTTTTTCTGTAGTAGTGATGAAGAGAAATTGTCCAAGCCAGACCTTTGTTGCTTGTTGATCACTTCCTTTTTTCTCACAACCTTGATTGATTGATTGAGCAGTGCTTCCATGAGGAGAAATTAAACATAGATCACTGTTTGGTTGGGGGTGAAAGCGGATTAAGCTACAGTTTGTCTCTTTGTCTCTGTTACCTTTTAGCCAATGACTATGTTTTGGAAAAGCAATCGGAGCCGGGTGTGCGTATCAACCTGGAATCAACCTTGGAGAGTATGGGGACCATGGAGTTCTATCTTGTCAGATTTGGTCGTCGTAAGTAATTTATCTTTACCAGTATTCCAGCTGAACTGGACGGAAGAAGTGTAAAGGAAGCTGATATGCCACAGGGTACTCAACCCCGTGCAGTCCTCCCAACATTGTTAGACGGCTGTTGGATTTTGTTCTTTCAACTACCAACAGATTTGCTAATAACACGACCCAACGTGGCATTCAAACGCGCTCAACGTACTGGGCCCAGCGACATTAATGTTACATGCATTGCTGTTGGCCAACAATATTTGGAACGTTTGCGTAGCTCTTGAGATGAGAGGGCAGATGTTTAAATTAAATCAAATTGTAAAACTTAAATTCTAAATTGTTCTGACTTGTCTTTTTTTTTTTACAGCATCCTATTGACCCCTCACTCTTATGAAAAGAAAAACTAATTTTGAACGTTCTGTAGAACCAAACACACATCGTTCACTTTTCCTTCTTTTTATGAACTTAAATTACGACGGTACGAATTCAGCTTCGGGGTGGTCCAAAAACATTGCGCAGAATTGAACGAATTGGAACAATCATGAGGTAGTGTAAAGAAAACACATCATCATTTGGAATTTTCTTTATGTAACCGCCAAAGGGTTCTTACTTTTGGATCGGCAGTTCCAGTGTTTCACTACTGACTACAATTTCTACATACATATTTATTTTATTCCGTGACAGGTAAACCTGTGGATGACAAGGAAGGCGACTCAAAACAATTTGATTTCTACGCAAATTATCAGTTCCAGGCGAGTGTTCCATGTAAATAAACCACCACATAAATAGAAATGTGAAAACTACAGATAACTTGTGAAGTAAACGCAGGGCTGTCACTAAGTTTTAAAGTAGGTGGGAATATACAAAAAATAGTCAGGCATTCGAGTTGTTGTAGTGAAGTCAACATGCTGGTTTTTTATTCCAAATAGGCGGGGATATACCTCAAATACGGGGGGGAAATCCCCTGCCCCCGGCCCTGGGTGACACCTCTGTTTTAAATGAGTTTGTTTTCTCTCTTAATCCTCAGACATACCGTGTCAGTATGTTACAAAAGCTCAGACCTGTAACGGAAATCCAGCTAAGTATGCCGTTTCTGATGTTTTTATAATAAGAAATCAGTGTTTATGCATGCTTTAACGTGTCATTAAGTTCCAAAAGGTGGACTCCCTGTTGTTGAGGTGTGCTATTTACCCTTAACCCTTAAAAGTGACCAATGCTTAATGAACTCTGCTCAGTTAAACAGTAAGGTTGTGAGAAAAAAAGAAGTGATCAACAAGTAGCAAAGGTCTTGATTGTTTAACAAATTTTCCTCATCATTACCACAGAAAATGTTTGGAGAACAGTTTGGAGAATATAACTGCTGATATATGGGTTTAAAGTGTTTTTACTGCACTGTACAAAAATAGCCGGGAATTCGAGTTGCTGTAGGAAGTCAACATGCTAGTTTTACGTCAATGTAGTCGTGGATATACCAGTCAAAAGACGAGGGGAAAATCCCAGACCATTGATGACAGCCCTGGCTTGTCTGTTTCTGTCAGTACTACAAACAGTTCTAAAAAAGAAGGGGAATCATAAGCCGAAGTTAACATTTTTACAATAAAACACGCGCACACCAAACTGACTTAACTCAACGAGGTCTCGGTTTGGCCACCTTGACGACTCCGTAAAAGCACCAATTTCCTTGGAAATTTTGCCCTCTTGGGTGCGTTAATTTTCTTTTCTAGTGTTGACTTCCCACAGTTTGCACAAAACTTTTTTTTTATCAAGTCAGTTTAATGCTTTGGTTATCGTCTACATACAATTTGGTGACATGTTTGCTTTTTCAACCAGGTGTTTCTCAAGAGAGAATTGAGATTGACCCTGTTCTTCAACCCAAAGCGCCGAAGAAATTCTGGGGGAAACAAAAATTTGTAAGTACTCGCGGCGTAAAGCAGCTTTAATCCGACGCCGGACACACTTGGTGTTTTTATGCGCCGATAGCAGCGAATTTGATCGCCAGCGAATTTCGCCGTTGATTTGTGAGGGCACACTAGGTGATTTTATACGCAAATTGCGGCGATTTGCCAATCTAATTTTGCTCCCAGGCGACAAGTATCGTTGTTTTCCGCCATTTTGAAAAGTCATGTGATAAAATCGTCCAGCCTGATTGGTTGGTTCTACTGGCGATTCGCGGCGATGAACGCACAAAATCGCTGAACGGGCACACTAGGCGAATACTGGTGAATTGAAACGTCGATCGCGGTGATCGGGGAAAATCGCCATCGCTGTACCGGGTACACTAGGCGATTTTCACCGATAAAATCGCCTGGTGTGTCGACAGTGCACTTTGAAAATGCGACCTCTTAAAATCTAACCTTGCTTGAAGAAAATTCCCTTACTTTTTCCCTTTGTTTTTGATTTGTTCTTTGATTCAATTTGTTATTTTCAAGACATCAGTAAATATGGAGAATGTTGTGGCATGTGATCTGATGGAAGAGAAGAGTAATGGCAAAGCACAGTTCAGAATAGTTTACTTCAGTCAAAATGCCCGCGAGTTCAAACACTACGATTTCGAAACAGAGGCTAATGTAACCGGTGAGTCAGCTCAGTTCATTTCGTTCACTCCGTAGGAGTTGTGATGCTTGTTGTCCTGTGTAGAGGATGTAGAATATGGATTTTGTTGTCACTGTGGGTGTCCAAGAATAGAGGCAACTCAGATACTGGGAAATGAAGAAATAAATATTGTTCACTTGCCTGGTGTGCGTCTCTCTTAGCTCCCGAAACTTTTCGGGTCAACTTCGGGTGCCATAATTTCTTACGTATTTAAAAGCGAAGACCCAGGCATGAAATTCTGCAAAAAATTTGCGCTTTCGTATCTTGAAATCATAGAAAAGACCAGCTTTTAGAATAAGGGGATCGCAGTTTTAGAAATGGCTTTTCGGGAGTTTCCAGAGAAATGGACCGCTGATTCTCAAGGAGTTCGTGTCTCGTGATCTCTTCCGCTTTGATACGTCACCGAAGCACGCTGAACGTGAAGGACTGGGAGAAAACCGAACAGGAACTTTAAGTAATCATTTTAATTTGGTTCGTTTCTTCCTTGCAGGGGAGATAGTACAAAAGGTGACACACATAATCAAGTCCAATGTAAGCGGCAGAAGATCAGAGTATCTGACTTTAAAGGAAAAAAAGCTTGAAAAAAGGAGATCCTTCAAATACTAAACGACCACTAAAGAGACATTGTTGGGGGCTCAATGTACAATTCGTGAATGGTGGGGCACACGCGCGGATCGTTTGACTTTCCTTTCAGGCAATCGCGTTTCTTTTCTACCTGCCATTTCCTGCGTCTTAAAATCTCTAGTTTTTTTTCCTCGTTTAAATGTCCTCTTACGCGCAGCCTTTCGTTTGCATGTGAACCCAAGGAACAGTTTATGTCGGTTTGACGTTCACCTTCAGACTTTGTTTCTATCGATCCCACTTCGGAGAATTTGAAGGTTCGTCAATAAGATTCTCCAATACCCCTTTCTGAGCATTTTTAATGTAGCTAGTACACAATTAAAACCAGATAGATTCTTTAAGAAGCCTTTACTGCGTAGTGACCGTGGATTGTAAGACATTTAACATATTTGAACCGACTGTGTACTTCGTTTCAAACTAAATAGTTGAAATTCCTTTTAAATTATTCCCCTGTATACTGCGGAGTCCTTTTCTCTTTAAAAGCTCGAAGGCCTTCTAATCTGTCCTTGGTTGGTATAACCTGTGGATGAAATTTTAGGACATAAAATAGATGGCACACGAGCAACTCGTTTGCGCCAGATTTTTCTTCAGTGCGTCTTTATGTCAATAATTCGCTCGAAACGTCAGCCTTTAAAATCCCAGTACGGTGGTTAATTTACATTATTAACTCCGTTTACAAAACCAAATTCTTGTGTACAACCCCCCCACCGACGTAGCACCACAGTTTATTTAGAAACTACCCCCTTTATCTCAACCAGTAAGGTTCCAGATGGGATGTCAAAATATGAAATTCTTTGAAACACATATACACCCACGCTTTTCCCGGCTTGGACGCAGACTTTACGTCTCCCAGCACACAGTACATACCTGTGAGTAGCAGCCTTCCTCAAATGACATGGCCGAATTAAGATCAACCTGTAGGAAAACATAAACCCGAAGTTGTTAAGTTTACTATTACACAAAATACTGGTAGTTCTTGACTGCAATTAATTGTATAATATGTACCAATAGCCACCACAACCTAACTTCTTACCGTATCACCAGTTCGTCAATAGTACAGGAAGTGAGAATATACAGGGATCAGCTGAGTCAATGTTCAAACAGATTCTCCCCACATGTACGACGTGAAATGTGTGAGAACTCAAAGGAGAATGTACATGTCTAGGCCCTGTACTTTGGTCCAAACTTGATAAATCTATTCGATCTTCTGAATCATTGGACATCTTCAAAAAGCGCATCAAAATGATTAATTTCACAAGCCTGTTGGACAATACTTGTAAAGACTGTTTTTTATGTGACAACTAATAGCTGATTTTAATGCATGCATTATCCAGTGTCAGCCATACATATGTATATACATTTTACACTTTATTCCGGCACTATTAGATAACTATTGTAGTTAGGTGTCCCCAATTAGCATACATTGTATGCTAGCGATCTCGACACGTTGATAAAGTTCTTATCTTCTTCTTATCTTTATGTCGATCTTGGAGATTCAAGGGTTAAAGGACTTAATAATAATACTAATAATAATACAATAATGAGGATTTTATATAGCGCTTTATCCCAAGGCTCAAAGCGCTTTACAACACTTTGTGGGGGACTCTTCCAGACTAGCTTGTTCGGACTTACCGTGGTACTTTCGTCTAAAAGTAAGTCGTTCGTTTAGAAAGAGATTTTAGTAAAATGAAATGATTATCGTCCCGGGACGAAAATGTTGAACTCTGCTAGGGGAAGCCATGAATTGCCCCGGAATGAACTTATTTCTGCCCTCATGTAAACATAGTCCAAGACGCCAGCTCCAATGATTCACTTTCAAAAGTGGGTTCCTCAGATTTCAAACTTAGATTGCATCCAAATGGTGCAGAAATGACGAGTTTTTGATAACAAAATCCCCCAAACTGTTAAATTTGTACCTGCATGCCTCTGTTGATTGCTAATTTGGCCATCCTGACCGCCACGGGTCCCCCGGGGAGAATTTCCTCAGCCAGTTTGAGAGCCCTTTGATAAGCTGCGTCTCCGTTTTCATTCTGATCAACAGCGTAATCTGCTAAACCAATTTCGGCTGCTTCTGTACCACTGATCATTTTTCCAGTAAATATCATTTCTTTGGCTTTGGACACACCGATCAGCCTTGGCAAACGCTGTGTGCCTCCTTGAAAAGACAAAAAAGCAAAGGTACATAAAACAGTAAATAGGCCATTTCCGAGTTCATGTCTGCCTCCTCTTCAAAGCGATCGAGTCTAAGTGCGAAGTTTTTGTGATGGTAATTAGTTCTACTTTACATATGAATGAAAACTAATTTTTATAACAAAAACTTCGCACTTAGACTCGCTTTGAAGAGGGGGCAGACATAAACTCGGAAATGGGCTATTGGAAGGACAAGAACCTCGCCTATTGGTTTCCTAGGCTATGAGTCATTGATTACGCTTTGAAGTTGCTCACTTGCCACCTTCTCACAGGCTACTGTTACCCCTCCCTCTATAAGAAACTGGGGTCGTTCACATCATGATAAATCGAGTCCACAAGTCGAGCCAAAACGGCCCCCCGAAGTTGGTATCATGTCTAGATCAATCAAGGACATATTCACTGTGGTCACACGAAGGCCATAACATACAAGGACAGACCTCAAGTTTATTTTTAGTCTTTATGACAAGTGTGAACGGGAACCCAACTGTTACGAGTTCAATGCGGTAGGCTTTCATCGCACGCTACTGCGCCGAATCGATTGTGTCTTTTTCTCTTGCACGCAAAAAAAGGCGCAGTCGATTCGCAGAGAAATCAAAGTGAATGCCATATAAAAAATCGGCCGTACAATACCCCCTTTCGAAGACTGCATTTCTTTGGTCTGCCGTAGGCACGTGTGCGGTATTCGATAGCGAAATCTGGAACGAGCACAGAAAAGAAAAGGCTGACACGCCCTTCGAGGGTATTTATTATATTATTATTTATTATACTTTATTTACCCTCGGATTTTAGAGTAGCTTATGCAGCTAATATCTCCGAGCATTTATCAAATAAACTTAACACGATAAGAATCCCAACCGGCGGGGAGCAAACCGGTTGGCTATTTTACAAGGATGACCGAGGAGTTGAACCAGGCACTTACCCAGAACAACACCAGCTAGTGGCAAGAGCGGGATTTGAACCCGGGTCACACGCATTGAAATCCAGCGCCCTAACCACTCGGCCACCCTGCCTCCCTGATGATGGTATGATGATCGTCCGTTCGTGTCTTCAACCATAAATTTTAATTACAAAAGACCATGATTTTAAAGTCTAGCCTTTTCAGTCTAACCAATACTTTTCCTGTCAAGTAAAATGTCAACTGCCTTAGACAAGACCGCGATTAGGCAATTCAAGTCTTCGTGCATACGAGCGAAAAAAAACTCGTTGGCAACTGGTCTAGCCCTTTGCTACACTTAATACTCTATTTAACAGTCTTATACTTCATTTAAAGAAAACGTCCGTCACCTGCTCCAGGGATGATAGCCAAACGTGTTTCCGTCAGTCCTACTTTTGCATTATCCGCTGCAATCCGAAAGTCACATGACAGTGCCATTTCCAGCCCACCACCCAGAGCGTGCCCATCCAGTGCAGCGATTGTTGGCATGGGCAGATTATTCAGTTCCATTATAGCTGCTCGAGCTCTGGATACAAATGGTCCTACTTCATGCTCTGGCATTTTTGCCCTCTCCTTAAGATCAGCACCAGCACAAAATATTCCTATAACAAATACATACACAATAATAACAAATATGCAGATAATTGGTAGTAATCATTAAAATTTACTGACTGAGTGACTGATGGTCTGATTGATTAATGGGTCAGTCAGTTAATCGGTCCATCAGTCTGTCTGACCATCTGTCTGTCAGTTCGACCGTCTTAAGATCAAAAGTTCAACAGGCTAACAACTAGAACTCTGCCTTCTGACTTGACGAAAAAAAAAACAAATGTTTAACTTACCTGGTGCATCACTTTTGAAAATAACAGTTCGAACATTTTTGTCGAATTTCACACAAGTGAGGGCTTCTGTGAACTAAAATAAAAAAAATAAAGAAATTTAATATAACCTAAGCCATAACACACCTAAAAATTGTTGCTTTCTTTTGATAAAGTTTAAGTAATGGTCCAGATAAGAAGGAAAGAACCAAGCGCAATGAACATGTTGGAATGCAAAAAGGTGCTCTCTTTACTATTGTCTCTACTACACTTCTGATTGGTTTAAACATTAAATTTTATGAAATCTTTGCAAAGCAGTGGGTATATTAATCCCTTGTTTTCTAACCAACTTCCTTATAACAAAATCTCTTGTGAGACTGAGTAAGACAGAAATTCTATGTGGGGAACATGTAAAATTGCAAACTTTTCTTGGCTATTGTTTTCAACTCTTATGATTGGTTGAAATCTTTTAACACCAAAAAACATCCTTTAAAAACAAAGTTTAAATTTATTTTATTTTGTAGACTGCCTTTTTGTAGGTTTACGCATTCTCTGTGTAAACATGAAAACATTCCTATGTGAGGGAAGCTTATTGCACCATAACAAAAGAAATTGCTTCCCTTCTTACCAGGATCATTAATTAAGGAACACTGGTTTTGTGCAATAAAACTTTCAAAGGATCTTTGGTGACATTGAATAAAAAAGGTAGCAAATTTTAATTAAAACTGTCTGTAAATGAACCAACAAAGAATCTTTAGAAATGGTCCCTGTCCCTGACACAGGCTGTCTTAGAACTTTCAGATGCCTAAATCTTAATTGGAAAATGACATGGATACAGGAACAAGAATAACCAGCAATTAGGTGTTCTTTTTTTTTTGGGGGGGGGGAGGGGGAGTGCAAACTTGGCATTGACATAAGATAAAAGTCTGAGTGAATGCTAAAATTGCACCCTGCCCCAGTGTGTTAAGGTACAAGTTAGACAAATTTGAAAGACTATTGGGCTAAAACTGCAGCTGCCCTTCCATTGCCTTTTTGTTCTGAAAATAGTGAAACCATAAAAAATAATCTATAAATTAAACTAATTGTTTTCACTCTTTTGGAAAACAACTGGAGAAAAGTGGAATGAAATGTCATGACATCATAATATTTATTAAAATATGGCATTTTCATAAAACTTAGAAATCACGCCAATGTGTTTACAGACTTTGAAAGACTGAACTCTCTGTAATTCTCACCAGACTTAAAAATTTCTTGCTCATGGCATTTTTTGCCTCTGGCCTATTCATAACAAAAAGGGCAACTCCTGAAAAAAAAACATAAAATATTATTTTCAGTTGCAGCTGTTAAAAACTTTGCCATTTTACAGATCTTGTGTTTCCATTAGAGTGAATCCTACCTCTGCCCCTTGTTAATAATTCATTGTTTATCCTGAGAATTTGGACCTTGCTTACCCAAAAAAATGGGGTATGAAAATCGTCAATAATATTACACATAATTTTAGAAGCTAAAACAACAAGCACTAATTTTGTTTTGTGCAGACAGAAACAAAGGAGAAGGGGTGACTGTAATCAATAAGAGGAAAGTGGGATAGGGGAATAAATGGTAAAATTTTATAGAAACAATAGTCTCCATTTGGCATGAAAATATGCTTGCATATTTGTCCGTGGACATTATCTGTTCTGAGAAGCGGACAATTTTCCAAGACGGAAGCTTGAGGAAAATTGTGAGTGAAAATATTGGAGCATATTTTTAAAGCCAAATGGAGACTATTGTGTTTGTAACTTTCAAATCTTTTTTGCAACACCCATTTGGGGAATATCACTGGGGAATATTCAGTCATGTGATGCATTTAGACCAATCGCATGTGAGTAAAAGTATTTGATGGATTATAAGAAATAATATTCATTTGATAAGTAAATTTATCGTTGTTGTCTTTTAACAGTTGGTATCATCTTATAATGAGGAGATTCAGTAAGAATGGGTCTCGATGAAATTGCATTCAAATCCATGACATCCCCCTAGCCCCCACCAAAAGACGGCAAGTCTGTAATCATACCCTAGGGGTACCTGAAGGTTGTGTTCAAAGACTATCCTAAAACCCTGGTTTTCAGCCCCACAGATATTTTCTCTTTAAAGAGCATTACCAAGACCCCAAATGTAGAATCTACATCATTTCTACGGGTTTCGGGGTAGGATGGGTTGTGGGGTGGGGGCCGGGGTAGGGGTGTGAATGGAGAATTGGTGAAACTTTCTGAACGTTTTCCAATGCTGCAGTACTAGATCCATGTGTGACAACCGCCTTGTATGCGTCTAGGACCAGTAGTGTCAAAAGCGTTTGGTTTTCACTGATGTTACCACAATTTTTAAGACTACAGCATCAAAAAAGCTTAATTCCTATTGAAGTAACCGTATCACTGTACCTGCATGCTTGCCCTCAAGATAACGAAGATTAAATTCCTCCGACGTTGAAGAAGCATTCTCTGTACTGTATGAAGAGGCACATGACGGGGAAAGCTTCCCTAAGGGCGAAAGTCGGTTCAAATGACGGATCAGACAAAAATTGCAGTGATATCTTGGAAGAACTATCCTGTTCATTGTTGCCGCCATGTTGATTTCTTAAACGTACACTTCGTGTAACCGTCCCCTTGTGTCGTCTGGCAAAAGCAAGCGAAAAGCAAAACAGCAAGCGTGCAGAAGAAGTTGGCTTCATCAGAAGGACTTCAAAGTTAGCTTATTCATTAAGGACTTCATTATAAATTAGTAAACAGGATGCGATCTCAAGCAGGTTAAGGCATGGCTCATATCCAGTACAGACCACCAGAAAGAAAAAAAACGTTTTTGATCTTTAGAAAGCAACGTTGTTTTTATCCCAGGGGGAGCAAGAAACTTACCCCAAACAAGATTTGGTATCCTTAAATTTCTTGAGGTGTCTTTATGGTGTTCACGTGACTTGTGACGTCACAAGCCTGCTTAAGATGAATTCTAAAATGGGCCAAGGATAGGGAGGTATCACGAAAAACTAACCATACGAAATTTTTAACCACTTTCTAAGGCAACTATTTCTGTCCTGAATGGATGAACTCCTCAATTATATAAGGCTATATATGGAAAGATAGAAGGTGACGTGACCTTTTTTACGTAATAACGTCTTAGCTTAATATTTTAGTCGGCCATTCAGGACAGATTCTTGCAGGGGCCATTAGCACAATTGTAAAAATACTAAATTTGACAGTGATTGTATGTCATCTCGGCGGCCCATTTTCAGTTGTTTTTTCAAAAAGTAAAACAATTAATTATAGTCACGTGACCCATTTTATCAGATTTTATTGGTCTTAGAATATTAAGGTCGTCGACATTGGTTAGCCTGCCAATTCTGCAACGATTAAACCAAATTCTGACAGAGTAATTACTGTTTTTCAGATTTAAGCAAATGAGGCTTGAGCCATGCCTTAACATGCCTGAGGATGTAGTCGCGGGGCGCCCGCCGTAACAGGTTTGCGTCTCCACGGCATTGCGCACTTGCCTGGAGATAACCGTGCAGTCTCAAGCCTGACTTGCGGTGCCACACATGCTGATCTTAAATTGGAGTCAGTTCTCAAGTTTAAGCTATTTGCATCATGTTTCCTGGTCCCAAAGGTGATCATTGTCGAGACGAAAAATCGTTGAATGCAGAACAATGAAATCGGCTTCTCTCAAAATAGACCCATAATTAAAAAAGGAAACACTGACCTCTGTAGGAGACCAGGCAAAAATGAAAGACTTCAACAATGAGTGTGAGTCGTAAATTTAGTTGTTTTGTAGCTTGTTTCCTATTCATCATTTCATTTTCACAAGAGTTTCATTAAAAGCAATATCATAAATTCGAAAAATATGCAAACTTCGCTTTCGGCTGTGTACCAATAACTTGAAAACCATCATCTGGATCAAAAAATCCATGCTGATTTCAATGAGAGGCGTTTACACTGCTCGTATTCTCGCACGAGTGGTACTAGCACTAGTGTTTTCGGCTCAAACACAGTGTTTTCCTCTCGGTTTTTCGGATGAAACAAGCAAGGACGATTTGACGAGACACCAGCACCGTAAGTTTGTTCACGAATTCTAAACGTTTTGAAACTTTCTTATGGTGTTTCAAGGCTAGTTTGAACTATGAGAATGGAATGTATTTCCAGAAAAATCGGTGGGTAAAAAAGTGGTTCCCAAGAAAAGCTTTTAAATCATCTAATCTAGCCCTAAAAGATCCGTACAAGCTTGATTTTGTCCGATGGATTTATTTCAATTTTAATTGCATTTTTCTTATGGATTTGTGACGAAATATTCTCTGTCCTAATTTCCCTAAGTAAGATTTGTTCTCTGAGCTATTTAACTATTGCTCATTTAGCTTTACCTTAGCGAACAAAAATTCCAACACAACTAGAGTTTCAGCTTTGAAAAGCACTATCCTTTGGTATATACACATTTAGAAAACCGAAAAGAAAGCATGTGACTTCGCCCCGACAAAAAAGTTAAATTCACTTTCCGATAACTGGAAACTACTGTGCCGTATATGGCTTTACATACAGTGCATAGTCATTATTTATTATCAAAATGTATGCTCTGACAAGAAATTAGCTGTATGTCAGAGATGCTTCTTTCGGGTTGATGTGATACTAGCATAGCTGACTGATTCCTCCGTCGCGTGGTGTTTTCTCAGACAAGAACATTTATATATCATACCCACAGTTCCGCATTCTCTTCTACTCCACAGACAATTCAATTGCTCTCCCCTTAAAAAACTTTCGGGTGTCACGGTAGTTAAAAGTGAAGTTTAATATATCCATCAGAAGTTATTGCGATTAAACCTTTAAAAGCGGCTTGTTAAAATTGTTTTGTCATTCTCTTCATTATCGTCGTTGCTATGAAAATCATCACTATATGACCATCACCATTATTTTTACTAATACAAGTATACTGAATCCTTCTCACATTAAAGTCCTTGCAACATTTCATAGACGTTATCTAGTATTTATAACCCACGATTGCGGAACTAATAATCAGTATTTAACTTAAGATACATCTTTAATTTCCTTTTACGACAGACAAAGAGAGGAGATCAGTGTCTAATCCAGATCAAGGCCCACCCCCTGAGTGCTATCTAAAGTACTTTTTGCACCGGTCTCCTCCCCAGGGGATTTTGGTTGACCACCCTTCATCGGAACGCTATATTTGTCAATCAATTCCAAGTTCTCCGGATGTTTTCTTTGCGACTCTGTTTGATGACGAAGCTGGAATAGCCATATTTTCTGCGTACACTGTGGACTACGCGCAGGTACAAAACATGGGCAAGTTTCCAAGACAAACAGTTTCAAATAGCTGGCGAACTAATAAGGGTATGTTCAGTTTGTTAAACCCGACATAAGACTGCGAGCAGTCTTTCTTTTGCTCTAAAATCTGTGGAACGAAAAAGAACGAACGCGGGATTCGCTCGGCTCGTATATCGCATTCGTTCCACAGATTTTAGCGCAAAAGAGAGGCTGCTCGCAGTCTAACCCGACATCAGCATGTACATTCTCTTAACTAGTCTTCTCATATTTCTTAAACTATGAGACTATAGAGAATTTGGTTAAACATCAAGGCGTTTCGTGTTTGATGATCATTTCGTATATTCTCATAACGTGTGTGAAATGGTGGCATACGTATACGTACTTTAAGATGAAAGAAGGTTCTGATTACTGTTAAGGTTTAAAGGGGCTGTGATTTCACCTGTGTAAACCAGTACGGTTATTGTAATTTTTGACGTGGTGTTATTATATTAAACGCAAACTTAACATGGGCTCCTGACGCGAACCAGTCAAACGGCGTTTGCCAGTCGCTGTTTTGTTCGCGCAACCATTTCAAGGTCAACAAAAGCCGCTCTATATGGCGCATCTATCTTGTCTAAAAAACGAACAGTTTGAAGTGGAAATAGTTGAAAAACGTGTGCTTTTCTTCCCCAGATCTCACCAGACAGGGCACCAATGAAATGTACAGTGGACGGGGAACTGGTTACCGGGGATTTGACAAAGGACACTTGAACTCGGCCCGCATCAATTCCTTTGATAAAGATCACGTGTTGGCTACATTCACGTACAGCAATGCAGTACCACAGTACGGGCATTTTAATCGCGGGTCCTGGAGCAACTACGAGCAGAAGATACTGACTTACGTCACAAAGCAGTGCGCGGGGCAGCATGGGAAATCTTCGGTTATGTACCTGTTGACTGGGACCTCGAAATTTCGTCTTCAAGTCGGTACTGATAAACCAATGCGAGACAATAAGCGATGCGAGGTGGGTTAACGTAGTTAGAGAGTGATCCAGTTGGGGAGGGGTATTGTTTTCGATCTATGGACTTTGAAGAATTTTAGTGTTTAATTTTAATGTTTATATTAAGTGCAAAGAAAAAACGTTCGCTGTCGGTACTTACAGAAAGGCCTCAAATTCTTTAGTTCTGGGACCACTGAGCCGTTTTGAAAAGAAAGTTTTACCATACTTCTTACTGAAGACAAGCACTTGAGAAAAAAAATTCTCATCACCTGTAAATAAGTACTTGATATTAGAGCAAATAATGGAAAATGCGTATGTGTTTCTATCAATTTTCTGGCAGATTGAATACTTTCCCAGTGCTGAGGAAGAAGATCGCATCGTGCGCCCTAATTCCATGTGGACAGCGGGTTGCTGCGTTTGGAGTGATGAGAGTGGTCAAGTACGCGCCCAGTCCATCGCGGTCATGGGAAATAACGACTTCGAGAAAGACAGAATTGGCATACGATCAATGACTTTAGCAGAATTACAAAATCTGTTGGTTGATGAAAAGAGCGATCCTGTTCAACTGTTTCCTTCTGTTGATGAATGTGCAAGAAATAGTTTTCCTTTAAAATAAGACCGTACTGGTTAATTTATTAAAGTAAGTTGACTAGAAGAAATTTACCCCGTTGCCATGCGTGGGATAGGTTACAGCGAGCGCCAGGCACAGGTGTAATAAAAGTAACAACACCATTCCGTTTGAAGAAAATATTTTTTAGTTTTTGTTACGTTATTTATTACCAGGGTATTTAAAGTTATCGGCAAACATTTAGAATCGTGTGGTTTTTCATTGTCTGTTATCTACAGTGCCGGATTTTGAGGTCCACACCAGACACCCCTCCTTCCATTCCCACTCTGACCATATAGATAGCAACTGCCCAGTCACTACACCCCTAACAGCTGATAAGAATTGATGTCTCGAGTTTTGTGTTCCAGGCTATGGTTGCGCGCTACTCTTATCTCAAGAGATAGGAACAATCGATTTGCAGTGAATCTGAGTGAAAATCACATCAAAGACGCTGGCCGTATAATTGGTTCCCTTAGTAGGTCTCCAAAACGATTGCAAGCATTGTTTTCTTTCTTTCATGGTGTGTCGTAAGAACGCTTGCGATCCTCAAGAGCAAAGACTAAGAGGAGAACTGGAAAGAAAAGGAATAAACCGGACACCAATATCTTAATTCAGGGTAAGGTTTGCAAAGGATAGCTACCGTAATCCTAAAGATATCTCAGTAACTTGGGATAGCTAACGGGTGGGGGGGGGGAACTCCGGGGATGATCAGAGGATTTTTTGGGGTTTGTAATTTTCGGTTACGGGATCTTTTGGGGTAGGAAAATTTGGCAAATATTTTTTGCGTGACTGAATTTAATTAAGGCTTTTTTGGATGAAGATTTGTGGTAGTGCTCCTTGGGGTAGTGGCCTTGTATCCCGGCCACCGAGTTCACTTTCTAATAGCTTTCGTCTTATATAGTTTAACCTTTTTTGGAAATTTTTCATGCTCGGCGATTCAGCTTGGAATTTTTTGGGGGTTAATTATTGGTCCAGTGATTTTTTTGGGTTAATTTGATTTTTTCCCCGATTCGATCATCCCCCGTCACATGAAATGCGGAGAACGCAACCTGGGAGAGCTAGTAGCTCGGATTTCTCGGGTCAAAGTACATTACAATTCTTGGCTTGGCAACGCGTACTGATGAAAAACAAACGACGAGTTTGGGTTATGAATAAGGAGATTGACCAAAGAGATTGCGAGGGTGTGTGTCAGGCTTAATGACGAAGGAGCCCCCTCTGATTCGACCCAACTCTCCACAGTTCGAAAATCCCACATGACAGCCTAAAAGGTACGCAAAAAGACAAAGCCTGCTCTGCAGAGTATTGCAGTTGCTTTTATTTGATTCAAGAAGAAATTGAAGAAAGCACTGTACCGCCCAAAGTAGAAGGGGTAACGAGAGAATACACACTGTTATGTGTCAATTGCATATTCCGGAATCCTTCACTTACAGTCACCCCTACATATTGCCAATCAAGAACAGAAATATTTTTCTAAGTCACTCTTTTTATTTTACTGGCTGCATCATTTGAAGTTACTAACTTAGATTTTGAATTATAATGATGCTAATTGTTGACCAAAATCTTAGCGAAGCGTTTCCAAGTGAGCACTATTTAAATTGCTACTTTTAAAAGTGGATAATTAAATAAATTATTTTATGCAGAAAGGGCCATTAATGTCGTGTCCTGAATACAAACTTTAAGCTTGTAGCTCCTTTAAAAATTGTTTCATAATGTTTTTTTCCCTAAAGTTCCGTGGTCTTAATTGAACATCCTTGAATTGAAAAATTATCGTCAATGTTTTGGACTGGACTTTTTAACAACTGAACAAGCAGATTACTCGAACGAATCCTCATTCTCGTTTTCTTCGTATAAGCTTTCCTTGTGCACGTATTCCTGCTTCAAGTTCAAGCAATCACAAGGCTTGTAGCATAAGGTTCCTTCTAGTAGCTTTCTACCACTGGACACCATGGTTCTGTCAGAGAGGAAGTGGATCACGATCACCAAGTCATTATCAGCCGGCATCACCTCGCTGGCGAATTTGACTTGCTCCAAGACATGCACTTGAAACAGAAGGTGATGTTTGGCATACACGTTACACTCCCAATGCAGTGACTTGTTCCTGCGCGACAACCGGCCATGGCTAAACGATCTGAATGGCTCGTCATCTTCCGTCTCATCAACCAACATCTTATCGCCCTCTTGCAGCATAGCATCCACGTTCGCGCGTGTAGCCTCGAGCACTAATCCATCAATGGTGAACATCTCCTTTGGAAACAGCATACCTGATATTATCTCGTCCACGAACTCCTCCCTGCTACACGGCCTGACCTGAGGTCCTAGCCTGTCTTGGACGTCTTTTAGTTTCTTTAAGTCAAGAGTAGGCTGATTTAAATAATATGCTAGGGTATCCTGTTTGAAGAGCATTTGATCGAAGAACAGTTCTTGCCGACGGGCGTACAACTGTTTCGGCGCGTAGAAAAACTCTCGTGAAACATTCGGATAGTTCTTCCGGATGAATTCCCGATTGGCTTGAACCATCTGAACTTGAAGCCCCTGTCGTCGAAATTGTGGGTCAATTTTTTCCGCGTCGCACATAGAACTTCGTCCTGCGTTCACAATTGCGAACGTGCGGAAACCGACAACGCGATCTTTAATCTCAGCGACAAAGACAGAACGCTTTGGTTCTGTAAGCCAGTCGTTGAATCTGTTAGGAGTAAAGTCGTGGTCCCCTTCATGCCTGTCTTCGTAAATTGCTCGTGCGAGCTTCATCACGGCGTCCAAATCATCTTCGGAAGCCGGACGAACTTCTAAGCGTTGCATTGTGGAATTCTCGTCCTCAGACAGAAGAAACTTACCAAAGACAAACCCTTGATGGAAAGTCACATACGATGATAACAGTTTGAACTTTCCAAAGCTTTGTAAGAAACTCGAAACAATAGCTCATTGTGCAAGCACAATAGATGTTCTTCCAATTGGCTGAACATCGCTTAACGAGTAATTAGCTGTCCTGCACTGACAACATAAATAAGCTCGAAATTGTCACATTCATCTGTTTGTATATTTTCAGACTTAGCTTTAGGAGGAAGCATAGTAAATTGCTCTTAGCACTTAACAAAAGAATACCGTCGAGCTTGACGTAGATAAAGAAAGAAAAGAACTTGTGTAGAGTATTGTTTAGGACACCATCTTCACAGCCTTGGTTTTACGGTCACTTGAACAATCAATTAAACTGGTCTGAAGAGAAAGCCTTTGTTAGGAATAAAAAAGAGCTAGGGGTTGAAGTCGCTTGAAGGGCTGTTTCAAAATTAATTGGTTTATAATTGTTACAACTTGCAGGCTTATGAAATTTAATTTTTTTCGCACCTTATAACATTTGAGGTGGATTGCATGACACTTGCAAAATATGTTTACACAACTAGATTTTCTCCAGACCTGTTATCAAAACATACAAACCACAGGAAAAAAATTGGTGCTTATCGACTGAAGACTAAAAAGATAAGAGATAGCAGATAATTTATTTGTCATGGCCTGGATTTCGTCTATCCCGGGAGTCTAGCTTAGTATTTCTTCTTCGTGTTATCCGACCGATCTGATTACACCCACAACTGACTCGTGGATGTGACACGGAAAAGAACTGGAGAGCGCGTCCTGACAAGTCTTCGGAAGACAGATTGCGTGGTTGTCATCTATGCAATGTAGGAACAGATGATAAAACTAAGGAAAGGCCGATACTTATTTGTGTCGAAATGACTTGAGTTTAGTTATTGTATCGAAACGACTTCAGTTTGTATCGAATCGACTTTGTATCGAAACGACCGAACTCCGGATAAACGTTGAACACGAATGAAAGTGGATTTTCATTTTCGCGTAAAATCAGATCTCAAATTTTTTGCTATCTGTGAAGAAAAGACGACTTCGCTCAATTTCACCAGCCTATGTTTATTTTTTTAATAGTGCGTGTCCGTGATGATAATTCGACCTCGTATTTCATTGGTTCTTATTTACACGAAACTTCAGGGTTAGGGTCTGTTGTTTCTGTTGTTTATTGTTTTTTCAGCCAATCCTGTGAGTTTTCCGAGAGGTGCGTGGCGGCCCATAATTCGACGATGGGGGCAAGGAGAGAGTCGCGCGCGGAGCCCACGCGATACAATCTACAGAATGCGGAAGACTGTATAGCCTTGTATATTTATTACACGACTTAGACAGTCAGAGGGCCAATAACTAAAATCGACCAATAAGATTGCTCTATTGCCAGTCCGATATTCTCTAAGTATTGGACCGGGTATTGTCCCAGATGATCCCGCGTTGTTCCCGCGTTGTCTGCAGTCGTGTAATAAATCTCTTATTAACCAAGCTTGCTCGGGACCGTACTGGGAGAATATCGGCCCTCGATCTTTTTTGTACGGACCTCGCTGCGCTCGGTCCGTACTGTCAAGACCTCAGGCCGATATTCTCCCAGTACAGCCCTCGTGCTTGGTTAATAAGAGCCCTTTATAACTGTGTATACACTTTCTAGCTCTGTATAACCTTGTGTAGGCTTATGGTAACTTATCCTTTCTTTGTTATATTCTGGTGCATCCATGGCATTCTCCCATGGAGGTGAAAGTGTGAAGTGAAAGTGTTGTTGCACTGGTCGTACTTCCTGTCAAGCCATGAAAACGTCGGATCCTTGTTCGTTTTCAAAGCCCGATAAGTACGTATGTACGAACATTGGTTGGTTCGTGGAGTTGCTCTTTGATAAACACATCCTCGAATGTCGCGCTGAGCTGGACTTCGAGGTGAAGGAAAATGGCGTTAAGAACTTGGTAAGCTGAGGCAGCCTTCATGACTGTATCAATTCGTTGTCTTGCATTGAAGATTTACAAAAGGAATGGCAGCAAAGGGATAAATCGACTTTATATTATTGCTCTGAAGCCTTTATTTCAATAGAAATGCTTTTGATTTCACGGATGGATTCCAAATTTCGATCCAATTTAATATTATTCACCACACCAATTTTGAGTCTGATATGGAGACATATTCTCCTCACTGATTTACGTTTATTTCTTTAAGTACCAATTGAGAGGATTTGTTTGAGCATCAAAACATTTTATCTTTGGCGATCGTTTTGTCGTAAGAGTGAAGGTTACCTTTAATTTAGACTCCTAAAATGATATTTTCAGGTCCTTGACACTCGAGACATAACAGTCAGCCAGGTTACAAACGACGCTGGGAAAGTACTGAAATATAGCTTAGGTGATGAGCATAAGGCATTTGGCAAACCACTGAAGATTGAATTACCAAATGGCAAAAAAAGGTGAATTTACTTATCTCTTTTACTTGAAAATAATCTGTATTTTAATGTCAAAATGGCAAGATTGATCATTTGATTATTTGTTATCAGAGCTGTGCTCTAGCGGTGCCCAGTCATCCCTGGCGACTTACATTTGCCATTGGGCGACCAGGAAATATTAGTTTTTGCACCAAACTTATATGCTGGGCGCCCTAGATTTCAAGGGTTTAGAGGTTTGGGTGCCCAACTACTTTTGTTAGAGCACAACCTTGTGTTATGATTAACCATTATGAATAAACATCATTTAATTATTACTCCTCTTTCCTTTTTTGTAAAAAAAAGAAATAAAACAGGCAAATTGACATAACCGTGATGCATGCAAGAAAAGGACTGTAATGATTTGGCCTGAAAATTCAAATTTCTTTAAAAGCCACTCTTTAGCCTAGAGACTGTTATCAGGTTTGACGCATAGGTCTACGTGTACAGTTACTCATGATTTTAAGGCCTGCAGAGTTCAGAAAATTAAGGTATTAATTACTTGGACTTGAAAAAGAACGTTGAGGTTACTCTAGCTTGGAAATTAATGGGAAAAATCTGTGAAGGTACTTGCATTTTAGAAAGATTTCAGTTTGCACAGTCAATTTACATGTACAAACTTTGTGTCAGACTAATGAAGATCCTGTAGGTTAATTTTTGATGGTCAAGTACTTACATGAAATCAGCCTCACATCTATCGCTTAGATATGAGCTTGTTTCCGCACAGTATTTTCTGTGTCTGCTTTTCCCTTCAGAGGTTCCAAGCTGCACATCAAGATTAGTTACCAGACCTCTCCAACTGCATCAGCAGCTCAGTGGCTCACCCCTAAGCAGACTGCTGGGAAGGAACATCCATATTTCTACACCCAGTGTCAGGTGAGAGAACTATAAACTTAACTGACATAATTTTTTAACATTCAGCTCCTCCCACATAAATCCAGATCACCTAAGGATCTTGAAAAGAATTGTATGATTGAGGACTTGGTTTATAGAATCTTGTGAGATTCAATGTATTATGTACTGTCTATATTTTGCAAAGTCAAGTTCCATTATATACTAGTTATTCAATGCTTCCAATAATATTGGTGTACCATAACTATAGATCAAGGTGATCTTTGTTGAATTGTTCAAATTCTCATCCTTTTTAACCCTTTCACTCCTGATAGTGCCAAATGGCACTTATAGATTTTACTCTGTCTAACGCCAGACGATTTTACTCGTCAATGGAGAGCCCCTTAGGAGGGAAATGGTTAAAAAATGTATTTTTTTTGTTTTTTTAGGCCATTCATGCTCGAAGCCTAATTCCTTGTCAAGACACTCCTTCTGTAAAGACACCTTATCAAGCAGAGGTAAGGTCTTTTGTTGGTGCATGCACTTGGAGCTTTGTAATATATTTTATGTCTGTGCAATTATTTGCTGCCAAGTTGACATTGAGTATCGGAGTATGTATTGTGATTTAATGTTTTCCTTGTTTTTAAAATTTTTTAACTAGTTTGAGTTTTATTTTCCTTTGTTTCAGTTTATGGTTATTAATTAATTTGACGCAAAGGAAAATAACAATAATAATAAAACTGGTTGGAACATTTTTAAAGCAAAAACAAAATAATATTTAAACCACAACTTATGTCAGTACTTTCAGAAACAGGAATTTTGTCTCTTTGAATCCTTTTTGTATGGAATGTTATCACACCAGACGTCAACAGTAATTCCCTCACATTTACCAATGCATCAACCTTTACAATTATTCCACAAATTCAAGCCTATAAGTTCATTGTTTAGTTTACCAAAGAAACCATGTTATTACACCTTTTCTTTGTCAGATAACAGTTCCTAAAGATCTTGTGGCTTTGATGAGTGCTGTTGGAACAGGAAGTAAAGTTCATCCTGAAAAACCTGACAAGATGGTTTACACATTCACGCAGACGGTACATTTGTATTGAGCCTACAGTGTACAACATAACAAATTTATTCCTTCCAGATATACAAACCCTCATCCTCTCTTCAAAAGTCGCACTCTGGAGCCTTGTCAGTTGTATACATGCAGTGGCTGTCTATACTGGTTGACGAAACTATAGTTATAGTCACTTAAGATAGTTGACCCCAGGTAGAGTTATCAAACATAGAGTGGTAACAGTAATGGAAACCGTTCCCTCGTCTATTTGGCTAAATATGACCCTTAATTTACTTAGCTTCTTCAGAGCTTAATGGCAGCATTATTACTGATTAGGTGTAAAGAGTCTTCCAATAGTAATTCTAGCTCTCCTTATTTTTAAGCTCAAAGTGCTGTTAAGTCATTCTAAAATTCATTTTTTTGAATATGATTGACTGACTGACAGATTGATTAATTAATGGACTGATTCACTGATTGGTTAATGTATGGACTGACTGACTGACTAACTGATTCATTGATTTATAAATTGATTAATTTGATTTAAATTGTTTATCTTCAGGTTCCTATTCCAAGTTATCTGATTGTAATCGTTGCTGGGGCTCTAGTAAGCCGGTAAGTCCAACAATATGTCCTGAATGATAGAGCATCATCATAATCAGTCCACACCAAGGGATGGATAAGGCCTCTCACAAGATTTCCATCACCAAACCTCCAGATAACACTGAGCGGTGTGATAGAATGGACCACAACACAGCAGAATACTTTCCATTCTCTTTTCCTCTTCAAGTTTTTTTATTGTGGATGTGAAGGAGACAAGACTAACAGCTCATCCATCATTCAACAGTTCTTGCTGCTTCTTTTTCCTTTCATGATGATCAATTTTTCGTAAAGCTTGTAAGTCACCTCCTTCTTTAATCTGCCTTGATTAGCCTTTTAATTAAGCCATTAGTGGTGGGAGGCCATCTTCCTTGTAAAAAGTTGTGTGGGTAATTTAATAATAAAATAATTATTGTTGTTGAATATTGTTGTTCATAGCCGGCATGATTAAAAGCTGTGTTATTATTATTATTATTTTTCTTTTCAGGGAAGTTGGTCCCCGCTCGAAAGTTTGGACAGAAGAAGAAATGCTTGAAGTCAGTGCTTGGGAATTTGCTGAGGTGAGTGCTCCAAGCTATTTATCTAAATATGATGATATGGTGTTTATGTGGGTATGTTGCCAAACTTTTTGTTTTTGTCTGGATCTAACAGGATAGAAATGGCTAAAATTAATACTTTACCATTACTGCCACACAGAGCATTCACCAAATTGATGACCATCATGATGTGCTGTTAATTTTTTCCTTCTACTCACATAATGGCAACCAAAATGGTCACAGCTTAAAGTACTGTTAAATTACATGTACTGGTATTTATGAAATATTTTCATGTAGACTAAAACATTTGACTTGTTTGATTGGCAGGTTGAGTCCCAGCTTGCTACGGCTGAGGAGATAACATTCAAATATGCGTGGGGGCCATATGACTTGCTGATTCTACCTCCATCATTTCCTTATGGTGGAATGGAAAATCCCTGCCTTACATTTGTGACACCAACATTGCTGGTTGGAAAAGGGGTACAAACTCATACTGTTAGTTTGTGTGTACTCTAGATTATTTAATAATACTGCAGATGCCGGCTCCCCTAAAAGTAGCCAATAAAATTTCAAGGAAATCTCCAGACCTCTGTGGCTTTCAATCATTATAAGATGCCATGCAGCTTTGGGCTATCTTACCACGTAGTGTAGTTGTTGGCTATATGGAGGCATTGTAACCTGCAACACTAGTTATGTTAATTTATGTCCGTCCTCTATCAATATACTGTTATTAATAATATGTGTTTTCTATTTTTGATACTTGCAGGGTGGCAGACCTCTAACTGATGTAAGTCATAATCCTATGATGTTAATCTAGAAGGTATCCATGCAGGATTTGCATTAGTCCACTGGTTGGGTGATACTAAATAATTGTTTTCAATATCTATTAGGTTGTGGCGCATGAGATTGCACACAGTTGGACAGGAAATCTTGTTACCAACCGAACCTGGGAACATTTTTGGTATGTCATTATGAATAGGCGAATTTGTACAGTATCTAAGGAAAAGTATGTAATTTTTCTTTTCCTTTTGCAGGTTAAACGAAGGTTTTACCGTCTTCCTTGAACGTAAAATTTTGGGTCGAAGAAGAGGTGAAAAGATGGTAGACTTTGCGTACATAGGTGAGGCTAGCAAGATTTTCCTTTGAGAGGATTCATTTCTTTCTGAATAAAATAATGTTACCTGAACATTGTTCCAGTTAACTTTCAGAGTTAGGGAGTCACGGAAAATTTTTAAGGGGTCACAAGACACGGGTCTTCCCTAATTTTCTTACTTAACAACTCTGTGTGTCGGGTCAGGGAGCCAGATTTCTCGGGTTTTTGACCCGAGACCCGCTGCTTATCTGGAACACTGCCTGAATATAATCAGTACCCACTTTGTTGGGTGCATTCACACTGAAGATGACTGTGTGGACCGGAGCAGTCATTTTTTTGTGTGTGAGCATTTCGTATATATGCTGCTCTTTAATTTTTCTTCGCTTACAAAGCGAAAAATATGTGCCAAAATCCCTCGTTTCTTATTGCCGAAATTTAAATCTGTATGTCTGATCCTGTCATTCATTCATTCATTTATTTATTTTTTTTTTTTATCAGAAGCAATTTGCTAAAGCACAAACATGAAAAAATAAATGTAAAAAGTCGACGTTTCGGCGTCGTCATGGCGCTATGCGATTTATTTATTTACTCACTTATTTATTTAGTTATTTAATTACTTAGTTACTCATTTATCTATTTATTTGTCTATTTATGTTCAGGGGGATGGAAAACATTGAAAGATGCCGTAAGTCAGAAATTAATTTTGCTGTTAGAGTTGGTTTTAAATTTGATTGTTCGTTCCAGTAGTATATACTGATGTACAATGCACTAGTTTACAATATCCAATGACGCTAACCCTAATCCCGCTGCCTTAAACCAAAACGTACTCTTAAGCCCTGGTCAAACGGCGTGTGATAGTCGATGATAGTTGACTCTCCCCAAACTATCATCAACTATCACCAACTATCATTCACATGGTCAAACGGCCAAAGAAGTTCGTGATAGTTGACGATAGTTCACCGGCATTCGCGCAAGCAAAATCACGAGAGCAGGGAATTCGAAGCTCTTTCCGCGTAAAAATGTTAATACTAAATGGCGTCCCGTAAGACAAACTTGTAAAAGTATGAATTTTTCGCGGCGAAAAAGAGGGCGGCAGCATGTTTTCTGACCGCTATCGGGCCAGTGATTATCAAAACAGCTGACCGAAAAACTATCACGAACTATCATACGCGTGGTCAAACGAGAAAAACTATCATCGACTATCATGTAGAATTTGAACAAGCTCAAACTGAATGATAGTTGATGATAGTGCATGATAGTTGGTGGTCAAACGGAAGCGCGCGCTCAACTATCATCGACTATCATCGACTATCATCAGCCGTTTGACCAGGGCTTTACAGTGGACTTAATTCTGAATCTAATCCTAACAGTAAATCTCACCCAGTAAATCTCTTTACCATTCTGGTTGAGGAAAAAGACAGTACACGGAATGAGGTTTCCAACAGAAGAGCTTAAGAAACGAGGACAGCAACGGCAACGAGAACGCCACAAAACATTTTGCCCAGAAGGCGAAGTTGTGTTAGCATCGGCTAATTTGCATATCAGCGCTGTAACTAAGCAAAAATAATACTCTGCACGTGCGTTTTACATTTTCGTACATTTCTCGGCCGCCGCCTGCAAAACAACAACGTGAAATGACCAAATTTTAGGTTTTCTCGAGAATGTGAGCGCATGACGGCAAGTTCTTTCTTTTTCTTTGCTTTAACACCGTTCACAATAATTTAGACCCTGGACAGCTCGCCTGCGTTTCAAAAACATGAAGTTATATTTCTAAATGACGTTTTCGTTGCCGTCGTCGTCGTCGTCGCTTTAACTCTCTCTGGAAACGAAATACTCTTGGCGAAAGTGACCTCAGATCCGTGCCCAGAAAAGCTCAAATCAACCTTCGATGCCGCGGTGTTAGCTTGGCAGGCTGCACACGAGTTTTACTCTAACACTTTCCCAGAAGGACTGACGCATGCTCTGCATATTCCAAGTAAACCACGTTCTGTCACTTCTGTTTTTGGTAGCGGAATCAACGGAATATCATTCTGTTCTTTCTGAAAACAGAATAAGTCCCAAAAGAACAAAAATACCGTAAATTCTAAGTATTCTTCCTCCGGAATAGTCCCAGAAGCAGGCCCCCTACCATTTGCCCGATTTGCTCATCATGACAAATTCACCGTGTACCACCCTCTGCTTTCTTTGAATAGCTCAAAAATTTCCCAGAAGACAGCCCACTGACGCAGCTTGTGGTGGACCTTACAGACATAGACCCCGATGACTCATTCTCCTCTGTACCCTATGAAAAAGGCTCCTGCTTTTTGTACTACTTAGAAAGGATCCTTGGAGGGCCAGGTTAGGAAACGTCATAACTCCAAAAGTCAAATTACCGCAAAATTCGTAACCCCCGCAAAATGGCTTCGAGGTCTTGCTATTCATTCTTGGTCGCAAAAAAAAAAAAAAAAAAAAAAAAAAAAAACAGCATCTAACTGCTCTTGCAATATTAACAGTTTGCCAAGTATACAAGACACGAGAACGACGAAACTGGTCACCAGAGATGCCTTCTATTCGTCTTTATACAAACTATAGGCCGTACGAAGTATATTAGAAAAGTATGGAAATTGCTTTTGTTGATATTTAGGGTTGAAGAGTTGACAGCAGGGGCAGGGGATTTTCCACTCTCGTATTGTGAGGTATAACCCCGGTTACTTTGATATAAGACCAGTATGTTGCTTTCCGCAACAACTACAGCAACTCGAATCCTTAGCTATGTTTTGTATATCCCAACCTACTTCAAAAATTTGCGACAGCCCTGGTTGACAGGACTTTATAAGGACAGGGATCCTGTATGCCTCCATGATATAGCTTCTTTCACTTCTGGAGCATTCCACTTTTATACACTCAGCGGACTTTTCTTTGACAAGCTGAAAGGTAGCTGCCAACAAACCTTGTCAAACTAACTCTTAAGTGGCTTAAAAACCTTTTCAAACTGGTTTCTTAATTGGCTAGACAACTGGAATAGTGTTGAGTATGAATTGATCATTGCAATAACCGTAAAATTCTTGACTTTCATTCGCTTTTACCAGCCATGATTTTATCATAAATAGGACGGGGTGTTCGGTTCAGGTGTGTTTCTAAAATGTTATCATGTTGTTGTGTTTCAAATTGCAGAGGTGTTTGAGCCATTTCTCAGATCATATTTGGAAAAATACAAATATCAAACCGTGACAACACACGAGTGGAGAGAATATCTTGAGGAGTATTTTCACGACAAGGTAAAATATTCACATTTCATTTTGGAAAAAAATGACGAACTAGACGAACGAGGCAGGACAAACGAAGGGAATCTATAACACTATAGGAAAGTACTGCCTTGCAGCTTTTATTTGAACGCTCAGACCCTGGGATTTTTCAAACGTTAGAAGCACATTGTAATACCGGTAGTTGCTTTCTAGTAATATGAAAAGTTCTGACCACCGTGTACAGCATAGTAGATAGCATCACAGGAAAGTACTGCTCAGTAGCTTTCATTTGAATGATCACACTTTAGGATTTCACCCACAGACTCAAAAAGGTAGAACCACCTTGTACAGCATAATAAACAGCACCACAGGAAAGTACTGCTCAGTAGCTTTCATTTGAATGATCACACTTTAGCTTTTCATTCACAGACTCAAAAAGGTAGAACCACCTTGTACAGCATAATAAACAGCACCACAGTAAAGCACTGCTCAGTACCTTTAACCCACGGACCCAAACTGTATAACATCTTCATGCATGAAACCTTCATTAATGCAACTCAGTGCTTGCTTTATCCATGTTACACAGAAGGATGTGCTGAAAGAGGTTGAGTGGAAGGCGTGGCTTCACAAACCAGGAATGCCGCCTGTTAATGTGATTGACTGGTAGGTAGATTGGTTTCTAATTTAGAGACGTAAAGCCAAACTCAAAACAATTATTCTGGCCAATCACAAGAGACGCAAACAGCGCAATGAACCAATCAGAACAAAAAGCAATTTCATGTAGCGACCGCCAAGCGCGGGAAAATACGCGTGTGCAAGTAGTGATTTGTTTTGGTTTTGCTTCTCATTGGCTGAAAAAGTGGCGTGAGTTCTGCTGGCCAATCACAGAGCGAAGCAACGCAAGACCAGAGCAAACGAAATTACGATTCGACGCGCAAATGAGAGCCGCTCTAAGAGCAATCGTTGGGAACAGGAATTGATCATGTATGTTAGGACAGTTCAAACACAAGGTTCTGGTGACATTTTAGTGGTTCGACAAAGTTGAACTAGAGTACAAAACCAGGGGACAACGCCAATGGCTTAACAAACATCTGAGCTGAGACAGATGTTGGGCACACACCACGTGAGCGTACTGTGAGACCGTGCGCTCCAGCTAAGCTACCTAGACAACGGTACTAACCGAACGGTCTATCGGCATGGGCTAAGAGCACTTTGAACATTTTATTGGTGACCGCAATTACAATCCATATTTGGTATCTCTCGTTTGACATCAGGTATGACACCACGCTGACTGAGCCTTGTACCGATTTGCGTAAAAGATGGCTCAAGGTGAGCGCACACCACATAAGTAGCTTGTTTGTTTACCTGATTTGCAGTTGAAGTATTTTTTATATTTTAATTACAATATGGGCAAATGAAAACGTTTTCAACTTCAGAGCGGGTGATGTACTAACAGCACTGAACTGAAGGAAACATTTGAAAATTAAATAACTTTTTAAAATCAAAACAAAGCAGAAAAAAATTGCTCTTTTCGTCAAAACGTACAAGTTCAATCGTTTGCGTTTATTGCCGGTGGTTTTTCGTTTCCATCGAAGGAGAAAACTCGACGGTTTTCAGATCGTCTTTTTTGTTCACATGACAACAATTTAAGTGATACTTTCCAGCTCTTTGTTTGGAAGCGTATTTTATTGTGCGGCTTGTTTTCGCCGTGCATACGCACAGAATGGCTGTTGTTCTCGCGACATTTAACAGCAGCGCTTTAGACCTTGGACAAAACCAGTCTTATTGTTTGTCGTAAACGCTTGGTGTTGAGGGAAGCGGGCCATCCAAATTCTATATATTTATGTGTTGTGGTCAGTCAATTTTATATATTTTATATTTCATTGTCATACCGTGATTACCATACCCCAAAACAATGGAAAATAAAATTTAACCCAAAGATAAACTTGAACCACAACCATATAACATGCAACAATGTTTTTTTGGCCGTTATTTTAGCTCGGTTTCGTCGTTTGAAGAAACACGAAAACACAGCCAAGAGTTTTGAAAATGCATTTACCTTACGTGGACGGAGCACGTACGCAAACATCTTCACTTTTTAGAAGAAGTTCTTTTAAGACTTCTGAGCTCTGACCAGGAGTTCTCATTTTGAAGTGTTTATGTGTTTTCTCGTACAAACAATTCGTTTTGATCTGGGGTACATTATCTTTTTAATTTACACGATTGATATACACTCTTGTACGGTGCTGAATTTTCTGAACTACCGTAACGATGTACAAGAAAATTTAACTTAAATTTTGACGATCTTTTTACAGGCCAGCGAGGCAGAGCTGGATTCCTTCTCGGCTGATGACATAAAGGACTTTTCACCGCCTCAGGAGGTCGAGTTCTTAGCTCAGATTGTTGACGAGACGGTATGCACATGTCAAATTGTATATCTTTGTTGTCCTGTAGATGCAAACCGACTAATATTATCCTCGATCTGATCGTTTGTTGGTGTCTGACAGGTTTTGGTATTTCGAGCTCAATGGCTGCAAAGCCATTTCCACCTCCCTGAATTTTAGGCAGCAAGTCGCCTTAAATGACTGCCTCGTGTTCACGTAAAGCGTATGGCATTTAGTGAACTTTCCATTTTCCTCTGAAAAGGCTGGTGTTGAAGGATTGCACAAATTTAGCAGTCATGTAAGGTTTGGGGTATTTACAGTGCAATATTCTTTTTTCCCCGCGTATTTAGACAAACGAGAAGCCGTTGGCCATCTCGCATCTCAAGCGAATGGACGAAGTGTATGATTTCACTCCTTCAAAAAACTCGGAGATCAAATTTAGGTAAAAGAGAATTATATTCGTAAGTGTCACTTCAATTTGTAATTCCCTTTTAAGTGCTGGTTTCGTGGGTGCCCTGTGGCCACGGTTCCACCTAAATAACCTGTTTCGCTTTGTTTTAGATGGCTGCGACTTTGCGCGCGAAGTGCTTACAAAAAGCGCTATCCGGAGACTGTTGATTTCATCACTATACAGGGACGAATGAAATATATCAGGCCGATATACAGGTTCGTAGTGTGGTGTTATTTCCTGCTATGAGACAAATATGGAGACTATTTGGGGGAATTTGCAATCGTACGTTTATTTCTTGTGCTGTTTTGTTTCTTCAGGGAGTTGTACGCGCGTGAAGAGTCCAAAGAATTAGCTGTCCAAACATTCGAGAAACACCGGAAATTCTACCATCCTATTGCTGAGGCGCAGTTAGCGAAGGACCTGGGCCTGGCCTGAGCATAGTAGCGGGGGCTCAGTAGAATTTGACGACTTGAAGTAGTCACAATTAACAGAATGCAGAAATCATGATCTTAGAACGAAGAAAGGAACTTCTTTAGAGCTTACAAACAGCTATCAGTGAGAGCAATGACAATCGAAGCAGAAGTGACAATAATGTAGCAAGGAGGTTTTGGTGTTTGAAGTCGTAGTTGTCTCTTGTGTTTGGAATGTTTCCTCGCGTTTTTCATACTTAATGGTTTGTTTTTGTTTTGTGAGATCAGCGAAATCTAGCTGGACTTGAGACTTTATTCGCACCCGGCTTCACGTCCCATATCAGCACATGACCCCCTCCCTCCCTTAGACATCTACCACAAAAACAGGAGAGTGAGAGAGTGAGTGTTTCAAAGATGACATGGACAAGAAAACAAGTAAATACCACGTTCATGGTCAATAGAAATTGTGAGATTTGTTTTAGAAAGACAACTAGTGGATAGGTTTTACAGCGAGGGAAAATAAAATGCTTTTTAGTTATCAAATCGTTTATTTTCTCAATTGCTGTGTTTGTCCGCGGGCTGTAGTCACCAGTCACTAAAACCTAAACCACCCAATACCACATAAAGCAGCCGTAGAGTTGTGGGAGTAACGATGATTTGTGGACCATTCTTTTAATTTCTTAAAGTAACGACCCCTACCCCCGAAAGTAACGGGTCACTCGACCCTACCATAGTGATGAACGATTCCCTGTGTGCACGTTGCCTTCATGAACAAAGACCCGACGGAGCGTACCCATTGGAAGAGAAACCGTGCTCCAAGCAGCGCCTTGAAGATGGAACAGCTTGGTATTAGAACGTCAATAGGCCCTTTGCAGTTTACGATCACATGGTACAAAAAACACCAAACTGCCCACTGGGAAATCCAAAACAAAGCAACTTAACTTAATATTCTTTTGCCTTGGATTTCCCAGTGGGCGGTTTGCTCTCCAGCAAGGCGTTTTTTGTACCATGTGATCGTAAACTGCAAAGGACCTATCAAATGAGAAAATGACAATTAGCAATTTTTCCAGAAGAGCGCGTTGGATATGAGATAATAGATAGCCGACAAGGTGCGTAGCGCAGAATTGGCTTTTATCATCTCGCATCCAGCAAGCGTGAGTGGAATTGTTTTAACAAAAAACACCCAGAAACTATGGATAAATCTTCCCTACTTTATTCAGCTGTTACCATGACGACTAAGCCAATCAAAACTCTGGAATTGCATTATCCAATTATCTAGCTTTTAATAATTGAAGGTTACTTATTCCGCCATGGTATTAACCATGACTGGATTATGTTACTCGTATATTTTAGCTACACGAAAGTTACGGCCCTTAGTTCTACTAATTCAGAAAATAACCGAAGCCGCTACCCATTTGGAAACTACGATATATATATGTAATAATTGGACTTTTTTATTCTGAAGTGTAACTCATTTGCTATATCTATTGCCGGTGAATAACTGAATTCGTTGGACTCACTTCTTTACAAGTACAACGACTCTTCTGTGAAGATAATCATTATCATTACTTTATCTCTCAGTTAGTACGCGCGCTGTAATTGGTCAATTTAGCGGGCCGTATTTCACTGTACGGCCCGCTAAATTTGAAACTTTCCTTACCCGCGCGCCTGATTAACCTCAGAGATATAATAAATACCTTACTAACCTCGTTTTCTCGGTCCGTACTGTAAGTTATGGATCCCAACTTTTTCCCGCTTCGGCGACAACAACGGGACAACACTCAGTCCGTAACTTACAGCACGGACCTCAAACTAGGTTAGTAAGAGGTACGTAACTTGCGAGCTGCAATACTCAAAGTTCGTTAATGTGGCTGTTTTGGGCACAATATCTAACTGTAAATGTGACATCGACTCAGTATCAAATAGGGAGTAGCATTCTACCGTACCTACATATGTAATTTTGGACGCTACGCTGCATCTTTCCGATTTGAGCCATTTTAAAATACAAACATGTAATCTGTACGAGAAGAAGAATGCTGTTTACTACTTTGAAATATCTCTGTTTGTTCAAGAGATATTCAAGTTTTTAAAATATGCAAAATAGCTAAGTTATGACGTCATAAACTCAACCAAATTTTGATGAAAAAAGACATCTCAGCCAATTTGAATCAGACATGCTTAATTTTTTGCAGTAAGATTCTACCAGAAGTGCTCTACAATATGAGCTTACCAGTTTTGTTATCATGGCAACATACTGGGTTCCAGACCTCCCTGATATTAATGGCTTTCCTAGCCGCCATCGGCGTTCTATTTTGATATTTGCCAATGGTGCCTCATCTGCATGATCCAGCAAGCATATCAATATGTGAGGTTGAGTTCGTGGCCTTGTCAATCTTTGTTCGAGCTTAAAATCACTAAAATATTGAAATCAAGTTGGACGAGACTGGAGAACAGTGAGTTGCCATGGGAACCAAATCTTTTTATAGCCATAGGTATGTTGCCTGTAGAACGATTAGCCTACCAAGTTTCAATGGTCTCTGCTTCAAATTGACCGAGATAGCTGTATTTATATACTTGATGTAACATTGGGTTGAGTGTATGACGTCATCAGTCCTCTCATTTCGCAGTTTTTTCCTCAAGGGATTTTACGTCACATCTCGGTATTTAAGCCTTGTCGCCTCTCGCGTTAGTCACTCGACACAGCCAGTTTTCCTGCTCGCACCTCGCCGAGCTTAATTTTTTCTAGTATGCTGTTTACGTTTAGTCTCGTAGTTTACAGTGATGTAATTTGTTTTTCTCCGCCACTACTTTATTTCTTGTATGTTAGCTTTTTCTCGTCCCCAATAAACACAACTGGTCGTGTCCTTCCTATTTCAACGTGTTGTTGTCTTCCTGCTGATTAGAACTTAAACGTTTTCTCTGCGGCGGAACGCAGTGACATAGCAGAGAATAATAAAAAAAAAAGAGTAGAATGTGTTCGAATAATAAGTTAAGTTTCCTTCTTTTAGGTTTAAGTTTATTTACTCACATTTCTAGCATCTACTGGACTCCCGCAAAAAAATTCCAGTGTGACGTCATCTCCAATGAGTACAAACGGTGCCCAGTATTTCACTTCACTGAACGCGTCAGATTCTCTCATTGATTTCATCGCTCCGTTCAGAGCTTCACTGGCTCGTCTCCCATCCAACAAGTGCTTGTAGAAGATTTTCATAAACTCCAGCGTGGCCTCGTCATCAATCGCCCACAGAGACACCAGAACAGAACGAGCACCAGCACCCAAAAACGCGCGCGCAATACCAACCACACCCTCAGCTTTGATATCACCGCGACCACTGTGACAGCAACTCAGCACAACCAATCGAGCTCGCAGCTTCATACGCAACACATCTGTAATTGTAAGAAGATAATCTGCTTCTTCAGGCACCCGCGACTCTCGTGAAGGGTTTGGTGACAATGCAATTTCTCCTGTTTCCATGCGACCATGAGCTGCAATATGCACTAAAGCAACCGAGGAGAGCCGTTCCAAGACTTCATACTTTGTCGCTGCCGTTCCAGTCAGAGGCACAGTGCTGAGTATTTGACCAATCATTTCCACCTCTTCTCTGGCGCAGGGCAGCTGCTCAAGCTTCTTCCTCTTGGGAAGGATGACCTCTTGCACCCAAGGATCTCCCACCAGCAACGCCCCACTCTTATGGTGATAATCCCCTGGACAATCGACGATTAACTTAAAACTAGTAAAGGATGGAATAACTCGAATTCTAAACGATTCACTTAGATACTTTGAATTTGCACCTATCAACGCCGCATAGGGAATCAGCCATAGTGGACCATCAGGAACGATGACAAGTTCATCCCCATCAAAGTTTGCATCTGCAATGGAGCTGACAGTGATGTCATATAATGTTCTCAAAGCACTAGACTGACTCTGTTCTGGATACGATTGCATCTGATCCAACGACCACTCCCCTCGCTTCTCATCCTTATCCTCTTCACCCATTGATCGGTCCTCGCACCTCAATCCTGCTACGCCAATTTCAGCAAGAGCAGACCTCACTAAGGAATCAATGCGCATTTTGGTATCATCCGACTGGTCGCGATTGTCGCTCATCGGACGAGTCCGAAAGACAACGTTTCCCTTCTGAAAAAGCCAACAAACAACTTCTTTCCTGGTCAAAGCTAGGAAGATCGTACTTGGTTCGAGCTGATTTATTAGGTCGACAATGGCTTCATCCGATATTCCGGAATCATCTTCAGGCGCTGCCAGTCCGTAATTGTATGCCATAAGATCTTTGAGGGCTTGAGTTCTGCCTTGTTCAGCAGCTAGCAACCCATCCAACAGCTTGCCTTGTTTCAGTTCCACTATCCATAACCTGTTGTAAACCTTTCGATACAGATGGCGGAAATTGATTTTCCGCTCGTCTTCAAGATAAAGACGAGCCCTTACATTGTTTAGTGCTCTAACACTTGAGCGAAAGCAAGTTGCTGCCTTGCTTAACGACCCTTGAGATTCAAAGCTGCAACCGAGGTTGTTGTAAGCAGATGCCTCTCCGACACTCTTTCCAGCTTCTTTGGAAAGTTTGAGTTGCAGTTCATGATAGTGTATGGCCTTTTCCAAATCACCGATAAATGCATAAGCATTGCCAAGGCCACCTATGACGTCCCCTTCTAAGGACTTGTCCCCTACTTCCTTGGCAATTTCTAAATGGAGTTCAAAATACTGAATGGCCTTATCTGTGTCCCTGAGAGTAAGATAACTTTTTCCCAGACCACCATACGCCTCTCCTTCTATGGCTCTATTGCCCAGTTCTTTGGCAATTCTCAACTGGGATTCATGGAAGCGAATAGCCTTTTTCAAATTTCCGAAAGACACGTAGTTGGAGCCAAGGTTACCATACGCAATTGCTTCCTCTTTTTTGTTGCCCAAAAGTTTGGCAATTTCTAAATGTTTTTCGTGATGCAGCAAAGCCTTCTTGAAGTCTCCAAGACTTTCATAGTCCATGCCCAGTTCTCTATACGCCTGGCCTTGTACAGTCTTCATTCCCAGTTCTTGGGAAATTCGTAGACAACGTTCATGATAGTGAATTGCCTTTTGGAAGTCACCGAGCTTTTGAAAACAGCTACCAAGGCTACTATAAGTGCTTCCTTCGCGAGCCCTGTTTCCACTCTGTTTGGCTTGTTTTAGACACAGTTCATGATAGTGAATGGCCTTCTTAAAATCTCCGAGACCAGCGTGACCACTCCCAAGGTAACCGTACGCGAAGCCTGCATGATCCACGTTACCAACTTCTTTGGCAATTTTTAGGTGAAGCTCATGGTAATGAATGGCGCGTTTGAAAGAGCCAACGCTTTGATAATTCTTGCCAAGTAAACCATAAGCATTTCCCTCTAGAATCCTGTTTCTGGTCTCTTTTGCGATTTCTAGACATTGTTCGTGATACTGAATGGCCTTTTTGAAATCCCCCAAATAGTAATAATAGTTGCCCAAATTAGCGCACGCCACCCCTTCATCAGACCTGCTTCCTACTTCTCGGGAAATATCAAGAAACATGTGAAAGTACTGAATGGCTTTATTGGGGTATCCAAGTTGTAAATGACAATTGCCCAGACCACAATACGCCTTTCCTTCGCTATCCCTTTTTCCAACTTCTTTACAGACTTCCAGGGATAGTCCGAAATACTCAGTGGCCTTTTTTGAATCTCCGACACCCAGATAATCGTTGCCAAGACAGTAGTATGCTTCCCCCTCTCCTGGTCGATCTTCAAGCTCTTTGACATTTTCCAGGTAAAGTTGGTGATAACGCATGGCCTCTGTAAAATTTCCCAGACGATAATAAGCAATGCCAAGATTAAAATACGAAACACCTTCGCCGCAATGGTCGCTCGTATCTTTCGATACCTTAAGCTGGAGCTTGCAATCTCCAAGGCTTTCACATTTATCATCGGCCCAAATCACAGGAAACAGCATCACATCTGCAGCTTTGCTTGAGAATTCTTCTAAACCCTTCCTCGATTCTTTTGAACTTCCAGAGGCACTGTAGTCCTTTTCAGTATCGCTTCCCTCGCCGACAGTGCAGATAACCACTTTGCTCTATAGAATAATAATAATAATAATAATATTTTTGATAAGATAAATCTGCGATAAAACAGTACAAAACATAGCACGACGTTTCGACGTTTCCAGAAGGTCATTATCAAGTGAAAGTGGACGTAATGACGTTCTGGAAACGTCGAAACGTCGTGCTATGTTTTGTAATGTTTTACCGCAGATTTTTATTGTCAAATGTTTTACCAAATCTTTACTTAATTATAATTTTAAAATAATAATGATAATAATTTATTGATAACAAACGCTAACATTAAAATCCTATATACAATTAATTCGCTAAAAACTATTCAGTCAAAACACCATTTACATGCAATTTCTTTCGATTAAACAGGAAGACTTAGTTTTGGTCACAAAATGTTCAATTTATTAAAAACGAGACGCTAAATTAAAAATAATTTAGATAATTATTATTTTAATAAAATAGCCTTTCGTATTGACTTCAAATATGGAAGTCTACCAAGAAAATAAGAACAAATAAGAAAAGATATCGTACTAATAACAATAAGAGATTGATTGTGGGGGATGAAGGCCACAACGATTCCAGTGGTGATTGGAGCACTGGGAGTAATAAAAAAGGGCTTGGAGAAATACATCAAACAAATCCCGGGTAACATCAAAATTACTGAACTGCAGAAGATCACACTACTAGGAACATCTCACATCCTAAGAAAGACACTCTCCCTCAAATAGAGGGAACAAAATACTTGCCTGTGCGCAAGATAGGAATGTCCCTGGTACGTCTCTACGCGTTATGACTTACCTCCTTCTCTTGTTCGTTTCCCTCCAATTCTTTCACTTTATCAATACATCTGCTCCTTAAATCTAACAACGTCTTGTTTGTGCTGTGCATCTTCTCATGGTCAAATGTAATAACATTTTTTTTTTGCATATTCGCATGAAAGAGCTCAGGAATTAAAAATAAATGCATTAATTCATAATACATACAGATGACATAATTTTGTTGCCGCATTATTTACATAACTACACCATAATAATAGTTTCTATTCACAACTTGCACAATCCCATAATGCAATCTGTTTTGGGGGTTCTTTACATAAAAACAATACAAGTTATTTACTCTTGGGACTGTATCATGCTTCAGTGAACAGGATACCCATTGTTTTAATGCAAATAACCCACCAAGATGAACTGTATTGTGGGATTTGTGCAAGTAGTGTATAGACCTTTTTAGCTTGTAGATTTTGTTTTCCCATTGCAGACCACGTGATGTTACCCTTGGGAATGTTCACATGTTCTACATTGGGAAAACAAAATCGACAAGCTAAAAAGGTCTATTGGATCTGGTGGTCATGGAGTCCAATGGAAGACATTTAGAGGTGATCTGGAGAAATCAGAGAGGTCCATGATGATGCCGCCATCTAATATGCTAACCTTGCAGAACAAAAGACGTTGTTCTCACGTTGTGTGACGTCATCCTTTATTATGAGGACCTCAAAGAGGTAAGTGTGTTTTGGATTTTACTTATGTTTTCCGGGTTTCAATGTTGTGGCTAAATTGTCTTGAAGTTAGGAATAGGAAAAACAGTGTGCCCTAACCGCCCTCTCCCCCCTCTCTCCTCCCCCCCAACTTCCTAAAAGGTCGAAGAACGAAAAAAAAAGCCCCTGTAAGCGACAGAGAGGCTTAGTGTAAGATCTCTTACAGCGAAACCTTTTCCTGACCACTTTGTGTTAGTCCCATCGTAAAGGTTTACCGAGCGCCATGCATAGGCACGTCTTTAATACGAAGAATACGAAGTTATCCTAAATATTTTTGCTGAATACCGATTTCTCTGAAACTACCTCGGGCTGTTTTGCAAGGATACTGACAATCCCTTATCACACCAGATAATGGCTTCTTCATGGAGACTCAGCTTCACACAAGCACTCGCTCCTGAGAAACGTAAAAGTTTTTTCAGCCAGAAGCTGTTAGAAATAAATAACATGCGTATACAAAGAATGCCATGTTCAAAATTTTGAAACTTTTTTCGGTCTTCCAGGGCTGTACCAAAGGAAACGATTACATATGATGCCTTTTCTACTTCATTGTATTTAGCATTGTATGCATTTCCAAGGACAAACATTCCCTAGGGGTCTCCGAATTTCAAGTGTCGGGGATGATCGAATGGAGGCAAAAATCAAAGCCTAAAAAAAGCCCTAAGGCTTCCAACAAAACCCCGAAAAATCCCTGGACCAAAAATTAATCCTAAATAATCTCCATGTCGAATCTCCAAGCCTTAAAACTTTCCAGAAAGGATTTCACTTGATTCGCAGAACTACATGGCCGGAATACGCGGGGGCAGTACCCCAAGACACTACCACGAACCTTCAGGTTGTTTTGAATACCCCCCAAAATCCCTACTTAAATGAAGCTACACAAAAAAATACTTGCCAAATTTTGCTACTCCCAAAAACTTCGAAAATTTCAACCCCCAAAAAAATCCTAGCTCCTAGCTCAGGCCTCTTTTTCAAAGCGAGTCTAGGTGCTCATCCTTTCATACGCAAATCAATTTTCATTCACACGCAAATTAAACTCGTTTTCATGTGAATGAAACTTGATTAGCATATGAAAGGAGGAGCACCTAGACTCGCTTTGAAAAAGAGGCTTGAGGTAATTCGGAAATGGCCTATTGTTTCCCGAGTAGAGCAAGCACTTTACCTCTTTCTATGGCTTTGATATAAGTTGGTTGCAACTTGACTGCAGCAGCTGCATCTGCTAATGTGTCGTCATAATTTCCTTTAAAAAAATATTGGAAGAAATCCTTGGAATTGAAATAATGCCAACTCTGTTGATTGCAATTATTCAATACATCTGGATTCAGTTGATTGAAGAGTAGATAGCGGATAAAACGTTTTGTAACTAATATACGTTTATTCTTTGGATAGTGACTTATCCGTTAGATAACTTTATCCACTCTTTGAATAACCCAGGCTTGGGAAGGCAAACATTTTCAGTAGTGACGACGCAGCAAAGTTAGGATTAACTAATTTATGCAGTATTACAGCATAGGTTAACGTATGTTTTGTTTGAACTAGTGTCTTCTGTCGTGACACATGCGTTCTGTGAATCTTGGGATTGGCACTCAGGGAGACTGGGGTCTCGTAAGAATTGCACTTCCTTCCTGATACTCGTTTTCTTTTATTACTATGCAGGAAAAGAGCTAAAGGAATCTAAACCATACACTGCGTGTAACCAAGCAATTTCCAGAGATATTCAAGTTTAAATTTAAAAAAAAAAAAGAGTTTCAATTTGGGGGAAAATGCCTAGCCTAGTACCGTTATAAATGTAGCTAAATGTAGAAAAAAATTAAAATTACTGAAAACAGCACGGTGTTTTGATCTGGTTTGCTTGCAAAGTAAAACCTGCAGTATATGGAAATGCTACTGATTCTTAATGAGAGGAAAAAGGACTCTTCATTGCACCAGATGATATCGTCGGACAGCAACGGGCATTTGATAACGAAAATTGTCGCAAGAACAGACTACACCTTACGGAATCAAATATGTTTCGGAGAAAACCAAACATTCTCTTACACTAACCTAAATGGAAATTAGCTGTTGCCCTGTTGCTGTACAGTTTAGCATTCAACTCGTCATCCTTGCAGTTCACTTCCAGTCCCTCTGTGTAGAAGTCTACGGCGCCTTTAAATTCTTTCTTCTTGTATTCATTGTTACCTTCGTCCTTGAACACCTCTGCTATTGCTGGTAAGCAAAACAAGGATTTTACATACCTCTTACTAACTTCATTTTCTTTGTCTGTGCTTCAAGTTACGGAGCAAGTTTTTTTCTCGTTGATTTATGTCCCAAATGCGAAGCGCGGGGGTCATAAATCAACGAGAAAAACTCAACTTACAGTAAGGACCAATAAAACAAAGTCAGTAAGATATCTATTACTGGTACAATTCTGGTGTTAATCGGGTGCATGGAGAAGGAAAGTAGTTGAAGTTTGACGGGCCGTACGCTTTCAAATTTAAGGGATACTAACACTGTCTTATGTCCGTTTGTAACGGGAGCTGAAATTATTTTGGTTTCTTCAGACTTCTGCAATAATCCAAACATGCTTCATCTTTCTTCCCACTCCCCCATTCCTTTAGATACAGCGCACTAGAGTAAAAAGGGCCCAGATATATTAATTTCCTATTTCACGTCCTTATTAACACTGGCACATATACAGCAATAAAGGGAGGCAGGGGAATTGGGATGGAGGGATAAGTGATCGGAATGACCTTACCCATTTGATTTTGTTTCCAGGAAAAAGGTTTCTTTCAAGAGGGTTTTTTTTTATGACCTTTATCAGCCCTTGTGACTTTTAGTATTGTTTTTTTCCTCATAAGCCGAAAAAAAACCCAAATGTTGTTTTCATTAATTGTAAATACATTGTCCATACATTTATTTCTTACCTTTTAGTGTTTCATCATCAAAATCCAGTTTCTCCCCAGCGGGCTCTGGAACATCCTTTCCAGATTTGACATCCTGTGGTTTCTCTGCCATGAATGGTTGGAAAATGGATTATGGACCGGCGAATTGAACTGTAGAGCATGATGGGAAATAAAAAGAGCACGTGTGAAAGAAAGATGGCGTCTTGTGTGTTTATTTCATGTAGGAAGTTTTAAGCTAAAGTTTTATTGATGAACAAACCATAGTGGTCCTTCGAGCCGGATGAAAAGAAGCGAAAATGACAGAGGAGGAAAATACGAAGCGAAAACGAACTCTACCGAAGCATTTACAGGACTACGTGGACGTACCGGGACAAACTACCGCTGCAAATAGTAAGCAAACAGAAAGCACTTCGATCAGGAGTGGCGGCAGTCATCGAACGAGCGAGAAAAGCGGCGGAACAAGCAAATCAAAATCATCTTCTGCTAGAGAACGGGCGAAGGAAGCTGCAAGGGAAGCCAGGTTGGCGAAATTAAAAGTAGAGCAGCTGAAAGAGAAAGCGTTACTGGAGGTTCAAATCGCTACTCAAAAGGCCGAACTCGATGCCCAACTAACCATCAAAGAAGCGGAACAAGAAGCCGACTGGAAGGAACAAGAAGCGTTACTTCTGGAAGAGGAGGCAAGTGAAAATGAAATTAGCGAAAGAATGGATGAATTTGAGCAAAACGAGCCGACTGCGGACGATGTAAAGAATGTTAAAGTCGAGCAATGCGATACGAAGAAAGGAGATTTGCCAAGCAAAGATGTTAAATTTGCCACTAAGAAAGTAACGGAATGGTTGAAAACGGTGACACCCAAACAGGAGCCTGACGAGTTCAATGAAAGGGCCAGAGTTCTCGAGCCAACAGAAGAAAAGGAAAAGTTTGCAAACTGGGCGAACACAGCACTCGGTAAGTCACCTTTGATGTCTTCACTTCCCAAAATACAATTGCCAGTATTTGATGGAGATCCTTGTCATTGGCCAAATTGGTATGGCATGTTCAAAGTGCTTGTGGATGATCAAATGCTTTCCAAAACACAGAAGATGATTTATTTAAAGGCGTCTGTTAAAGGGTCGGCGGAGAAAGCCATTTCTGGAATGTTATTTGATGGAACAATGTATGAACAGGCAGTTGAAGAGTTGACTCTTCGGTTTGGGAACCCAGAGCTCATTTCAAGGTCTCTAATTAGAAAGCTGTTGAAGCTACCAACGCTAAAGGATGAAGATGTTTCAAGTTTGAGGTCATTTGTTGACAACATGCATAACATTGTGAGGACATTGAAGTCCTATGGTCACAGTGCAGACGTGCAAGCAGCAGCCAACATGCAACAGGTTATGGACAAACTGCCCCCTAAGATTGCTGAAAGATGGAGCCGACGAAAAAGAGAATTGCAGCCCAAAAGAGTTGACCTCAGTGATCTTGACATGTGGTTGGAAACGGAGGTACAAGTTAAAGAAATGGTTTACAGCAGTGTGACTATTCCAGAGAAACCCAAGTATGAGCCAGGGAAGCCTAAGGCAAATGCAAGCAACCCAAAATGGAATTCAAGACGGCAGAATGGGCGAGTTAATGCGTTCATGACTTCAGCAGCCAAATTGGAATGCCCTATTTGCAGAAATGATCATCAGATCACCATGTGTGAGACTTGGAAGAAAGGGACTGTGGACGATCGATGGGAGTTAGCAAGGAAACACAATCTATGCTTCTTGTGCCTGAAAAGAAATCACCGAACGTGGCGTTGTATGTCAAAGGATACCTGTGCAGTACAAGGGTGTGGTCGAAAACACCATTCACAGCTTCACAAAACGGACATGCTGCGATTAAACCCAACTGCTGCCACATTCCATCCTCTGCAAACTGACACTGGTAATGCACAGCAGAGCACAACGCCTGAAACTCACGCAAGCTGTGGAATGACTGAGGAACCTGTTAATGCAAAACGTAATGAGAAGGTGGCTCTTCAGATGGTGCCAGTTATTCTTGAAGGGAGGAATGGAATCCGGATCAAGGCAAATGCATTCTTGGATGGAGGATCAAGCTCATCTTACCTTAGAGAACAAGTAGCAGACACTCTGGGACTAGAAGCAGAACGTCGACCACTTCGTATTGCAGTATTTGGAGCGAAGACAGTTGTTACGGACAGTAAAACTGTGACTGTGCACGTAGAAAGCATGAATGGTGATACGAAGAGAGAAGTACTCCTGTGGACAACCCCGAGCATATGCAAAATGAGAGCAATGGATTGGTCTCAAAGTAAGGAAAAGCTGTGTCATCTTCGTGATTTGAAAATTGCAAAGCCAGTTGGAAGTGGGGAGGTCGATTTGCTCATTGGTAGCGATTATTATGAGGAACTTCTCCTCCCTCTTGAGCACCGTGTTGGCAGACCAGGGGAACCTGTGGGTGTGAAGACTCCACTAGGATGGACAATTGTAGGACATGTGCCAAAGGGGATCAGTGGTTGCAGCACAGCCTGTCACACCTTTACCTTTCATGCTAACCCTATTCCTGAGTTACAAGCCGATGAATTGATGCGTAAGATGTGGGATGATGAACTGGCGGGGCTTGGCGATCAAAAGAAGCAGCTGACTGCAGAGGAGATGTACGCTGAGCGTAAGGTGGCCAATTCGAGGCGTTACATTGGTGGGCGTTACGAAGTAGGAATTCCGTGGGTTGATGATCAACCGCCATTGTACTCCAACAGAACAAGTGCTGAATCTCGGCTCGTTTCCCTTGAAAAGCAACTGCAAAGAAGACCGGATATTGCCGAGAAGTACTGCCAAGTGATGGAAGCAAATGTAACCAAAGGATATGTCAGGAAGGTAGAGCCACCAGAGGTAGATGATGGGCCAAGCTGGTACTTACCTCACTTCCCTGTTGTGCGAGAGGATAAAGAGACCACAAAAGTGAGGATAGTGTACGACTCTGCCGCAAAGTACGGAGGGATCAGCCTCAATGACACCATGTTACCTGGCCCAAAATTGCAGCAAGATGTCTTTGATGTATTACTTCGCTTCCGCAACAACCCAGTTGCCCTTGTAGCTGACCTGAAAGAGATGTTCTCCCAAGTCATCATGGCTAAGGAAGACAGGAAATATCATCGATTCCTTTGGCGTGGGCTAGATCTTACGAGACCCCCAGAAGTTTACGAGGCGGTGAGCTTGATGTTTGGTGACTGTGCATCGCCTTATATGGCTCAGTACGTTCTGCGCCAGCACGCCAAAGATTACCAAGAGGAATATCCAACAGCAGTGGCAATCATCCTCTTGCAGATGTACATGGACGATGTCCTGACTTCACTGGAGACAGATGACGAAGCCTTAAAGGTTCGCGATCAGCTCATTGATCTACTCGGGAAAGCGGGATTCAAGATCCGACGATGGTGCAGCAACAAACCTAAAGTGCTGGAGGACATACCCCTTGACGATCGAGTAGCAAACTTGAAAATCGAGGAAGCAGAGCTGCCCTGCATGAAGGCGTTGGGGGTTCAGTGGAATGCAGAAATTGACGCGTTCACCTTTAAGTTGAACCCGCCGAAGGACATTGAGTACACAAAACGAGGATTTCTGAAGAAACTCGCGACCCTGTTTGATCCTCTACAGATGCTAGCACCATTCACAATAAGGGCAAGAATGGCTCTACAGGAAACTTGGTTACTTGGCCTCAGCTGGGACGAGGAATTTCCGGATGAGTTGAAGAGAAGGTGTCAAGCTTGGTTTCATGAACTGTCAGAGCTTGCTGGTGTCCAAGTCCCAAGGTGTTACCGAGTAGCTGGAAAGCGTGTTGTTGAAACCACAATCCACACCATGACAGATGCGTCGCAACTGGCATACGCGGCCGTAAGCTATGTGCGTAATGAATATGAAGATGGAGAAGTATCCGTACGGTTTGCTGCGGCAAAAGCCAAGGTTGCCCCAACAAAAGCGACAAGCATCCCTCGCTTAGAGTTGATGGGGGCGGTGTTAGGATTAAGACTGTCCAGAAGGGTCTCAGAATTGTTGCAAGTGGGCTTTGACAGTTGTACTTTGTGGACGGACAGTGAGGATGTTATTTGTTGGATTCAAGGTCAATCTAGGAGGTACAAAACCTTTGTGGCGAACAGAGTATCTGAGATACACCAGAAATCCAACCCCAAGCAGTGGCGTCATGTTCCGACTCACCTGAACTGTGCTGATGATGCTACCAGAGGTCTTCATGCGCGTGAATTGACAGCCAATCACCGTTGGTTCCATGGGCCCGAATTCCTGTATGACATTCCAGAGAATTGGCCACAAAAGAAACATATCAAGGAAGACGAAAGTTCTAAAGACTGCCGAGCTGAGATCACAAAGCCCAAAATGACATTTGTGGCAGAAGTTTCCAAGCCATTGATAGATCCCCTGAAGTATTCAAGCTGGACAAAACTGATAAGAGTGACTGCCTGGGTATTGCGGTTTATTGGAAAACTGCTAAGCAAGGTGAAGAAAGGAGGAAGCGCCGTTCCCACGTTAGTGAGAGAAAATTTGTTGACCCCAATCGAGCTGGAAGAGGCTGGAAGGTTCTGGGTGAAGCAGGCACAGAGCGAGAGATTCCCCATGGAAGTGCGAAATTTGAATGGTGGAAGGGAGGTTAGCAGACAGAGTCCCTTGAAACAGCTGACGCCTATAATTGACAAGGAAGGAATGTTACGAGTTGGGGGACGCCTTACCAGAGCAGCTCTTCCCTATGATGCCATGCATCCAATGATCCTGCCCAAGAAACATCACATTACTCGGTTGATTGTAGCAGATGTCCATGGTCGTTGTCACCATGCAGGAATAAATCACGTGTTGGCCCAAGTTCGCCATCGATATTGGATCATTGATGGCCGGCAAGAAGTTAAGAATTGGGACAGAGAGTGCAAAGTGTGTGAAAAGAGGCGCGCAGCACCAGCAACGCAGATAATGGCACCTCTTCCAGAGTCAAGACTAGGAACATCCATGAGGGCGTTTGCAAAATCATGTGTGGACTATGCAGGGCCATTCATAACTAAGATCACGCGAAGAGTTTCAGCGAAGAGATACCTCTGCCTATTTACCTGTTCAGCCACTAGAGCGGTTCACCGGGAGATTGCCTTTTCGATGAGCACAGCAGATTTCTTGAATGCGTTTAGCCGAATGGTTGCCACAAGAGGACGACCTGAAGAAGTCACTAGCGATAACGGAACAAACTTTGTGGGGGCAGAAAGGGAGCTGAGAGAGCTGATCCAGTCAATCAACCAGAAGGAGATTGTGGATGACTGTGCCAGTAAAGGCATCAAGTGGAATTGGAATCCACCCCTTGGTTCGCATTTCGGTGGCGTGTTTGAGTCGCTGGTTAAAGTAGCCAAGAAAGCGTTGAAGTCAATCGTGGGAAATGCAGGGTTGAATGATGATGAACTCCAAACGGCCATCAAAGAAGTAGAGGGACTTATGAACTCACGACCATTGTCGTATGAGGGAACAGACCCCCGTGATGAACCTGTGCTGACGCCGAGCCACTTCTTGATAGGGCAATTAGGAGGACAGCTGGCTCCCCGAGTAGCAGATGAAGTGGCATTTAACCCCGAAACAGATGGAGATTGGTTCAGGATCTCGTTAAGGTTTTCTGGAGGCGCTGGAGAGAAGAATTTCTGTCAACGCTCAACACTCGGAAGAAATGGAGAGAGGCGCGTGACAACCTTAAAGAAGGAGACATAGTACTTGTGGTTGATCAGAATGCACCACGAGGCAAGTGGCACCTGGGACGAGTGATGGAGGAGTTTCCAGGCCAAGATGGACAAGTGCGAGTCGTTAGAGTGAAAGTCCAGGGTCACGATTACATCCGCCCAATCACACGGTTGTGCCCATTGAGTGTTTGAGATGAACTGAACTTACTGAGATGAAGAGCAGACACCGGATGTGCTCTTCGGGGGGGAGGATGGACCGGCGAATTGAACTGTAGAGCATGATGGGAAATAAAAAGAGCACGTGTGAAAGAAAGATGGCGTCTTGTGTGTTTATTTCATGTAGGAAGTTTTAAGCTAAAGTTTTATTGATGAACAAACCAGATTACACTGCTAAAGCTGAAATGTTTTAGCAGAACAAGAGATAAGCATACGTTGTTCAAGACGCAAGAGAATACAAGGAAGGAAATACAGCCGAATATCAAAAAGAACCATCATAAAAAGGACTTTAAAATCGGTTACAATGTTGATATCTAAACCGCCAATTTATACGATTCAAGCGCCTTTCCTCGGGTGTTTTCTATCCTTCGCTTGTTTATAGCCCTTTCCCTCTCAGGAGAGACCAAAAACTAATTTCTCCTTACAATTTCGTTACATTGTCACGCACATGGGTGATGAGAATAGCTACAAAAATCAACTAGCGAATATTGTTTGATTTAATACCAAATTCTCAGAACTAACATTATAAGAAATGTATGGAGACAGGAAGGAAAATTAATATTCATATGAGTGAAAGGGTTAAGTCGATCCACGAGGAAGCTAAGAGTGAAATATGATACAATATGCAGACTACGAGATTTGTCGAGCAACTGAAATATTGCAATGAGTTATGACTTCATGGCATAATGTTATTGGCAGAAATTTAAGAGCTGCGACCTTTCAGATGTTTTTAACATCATTATCAATCAGATGAAAATCAAGTAAAACCTGAAAATATAAATAACTGCATCATAATCATTTGATTTTACTTGTTCGTCATTTCTCTGCTTGATAATTATTACGGTATTTTGACTAAAAGAAATCTTTTGCTATTTGTATTTGTACTGTATATTGTCCTACTAAGGACAGTCAGACGGGGTAATACTAAAATCACTAAACACTTTCGCTACATAATTTTATGTTTCCCAGAAATTCAGCTGGCCAACGAGGAGTAACGATGAAGTCAACTTCTGAACGGTAAACCGTTCCCGAGAAGCTCGCAAACTCAAACTGTTACATTGATCCGATGTCTGCTCTGAACAGTCTGAGGCGTTACATTTCCATCTTCGAACCCATAATTGTATCGACACGAAAGCTTATCTGTTAACTTGTAGTTATTCAACCTCGAATTCTGTCAAATTATCTCTTCTCTTGAACTAATACTAACGGCAGTAGCTAGATCGCTCAGCCGGACAGAGCGTGTGGCACGGAAATTCGACTCGGAAACAACACAATGTGCCATTAAGCTTAATTTATCGTCCATCATAAACCTTACACAGCGGTGAATATCCAGGAAACAATGTGAAAGCACTATGTCTTGCTGTTTGGCGTTCTTCTTTAAAAGCTTACCTGTGACAAGTAAATTCAGCGTTTTTACCTTCAACGCAACCAGGTCGAGAATATTCAACGTGCGAACTCCTTTATTTGCGCATAACAATAAGGCGTTGTCACTCATTTCTCAGAAACGTGACAAGTCTCGTGATCATAGCGTGATGTTTTTTTAAGGACGTTTATGGTCGTCAATTTTTTAGGTTTCAATTTCCTTCAATGTTTATTTATTCCCAGGCTTTCCACCGCATTCAACTTATACAGTAAGCGAGGAGTCCGGAAATTGAGAATGAAAAATTAAATTGAAAAGTCATCGTCCCGTAGTTATCAAGTCCTGTACAATCCTGCTTGAATCTGGTCATTTCACTTTGGTTTGCAGAGGACGTTTAAGACATTCGCCAAATTATCCAACTCACCGGTAACCCACATTGCTTTTGCTCATCAACCCATTGCTTTGTGCGTTTTCGAAATCGCTACCATTCTTTTAAAAAAAAAAATTGTTCCTATTTTACTTTAAAATGTGGAAAATTAACCTCTCTCTCTCTATGATCTTCGGTTTTGATTTGAACCCCCTGTTTTGCGAGGCAAGGGACAAAGGAAGGAAGAAGGAAGCAAGGGAGGCTATGGTGGGGGGGGGGGTGGGGGTGACTTCCAGCTTCCCCTCCCTCATCGTTCTTCCCTTTACTTAGTTGAGCTTCATCGAGCAACTTGAACCCCACAAAGCAAAAGGTTTAATGAGCAAAACCAATCACTCTACACGTGCATTTTACATTTTGGTACATTTCTTTGCCGTCCGGCACTAACAACGTTAACGTTTAGGGAATTTCAGAAACGAGGACGACGACAACGAGAGCGCCACAAAACAATGGGCTTAATGAGCAAAAACAATCGCTCTGCACGTGCGTTTTACTTTTTAGTACATTTCTTTGCCGTCCTCTGTAAAATAACAACATGAAATGACCAAATTTTAGGTTTTCTCGAGAACGTGAGCGTATGACGGCAAAATCTTCTTTCTTTTTCCTTACTTTGACGTCGGTCATAGTTACTGGAGAATTCCCCAACATTTTGTAAGTAAAACAAATTTTAATGCATGTTTGCGAAAAAGTTACAAAAACGAGTTATATTTTGACGTTTTCGTTCCCGTCCTCGTTTCATTCACTTGAAATCAACAGAACTGAATACAAAAACTCAGCCGAAATTTTTTTCGTTCTTTCACAGTTAACGCCGTAATTTAGTACCTGGATAGTTTTTGCAGATTTTCGACAAGTTGAAACAATTCAACGGAAAAGAATTAATTTGACAACTGAGTTATACTTTCGATAACTTCCAGAAGGCAGTATGTTTTCGTTGCCGTCGCCGTCTCCAATTTTCTTCTCGTTCGTCGAGAATCTTTTGTTAAGACTGACACATTTGACACCCAAGGTGAACTTTGGTTCAAATCAAAACTGAAAATTGGAAAGAATCAACTGTTCACGCTAATCCGCAATAAATCTGACAAGCACTGATACATTTGTTAAGTTTTCACTCACCACAAGCAAATTTTCTCCTACGATTCAATAAAAATCCCTGGGGAGTATAAAGACCGATTGCTAGGATTTCAAAATGATCCCACTTTATTTTGTGCATGAGCTGGAGTCTTTAATAGCATGATTGCAATCTTATCGACAAATTCACGATTTTATTTTACTGCCCTCTTGGCTGTAGCGACGGAAACCACTGTACAGACGCTTTACGGTCCGCCAAACATGTTACCAAAAGGTATCCCGCCAGGAAGCCCCCCACCACTCGCGGGCGGCGGGCCAGATCCTGGGGGACCAAACTTCTTGTCCAATTTTTCGATAATGGTCTTGAGTCGCGGGTTGTGTCCGTAGTTGATAATGTTCTCTGGGTTTTGGCTAATGTCTTGGAAGGCTTGCATTGTGGCAGGGTCCTACAATTAAAAGCATCGAGGATTTATCAGTAGATAACACAAATCAAGTCCGAAATACTTAGAGGAAGAGGAGTGATGACAGTTTACCCTACCTCCCTTGTTTGATTACAGCAACTACTGTGTTGCACGCCGCGTTACTTTTCAGGTTCATGCAACTGTGGCAAACAGAATCCACCTTCCATCGAACATAATCAAGTTCCACAACCATCTTCAGTTTACTTCTGTTGATATTTGATATTCTTCTCTTTACTCAGGTTACTGCGCTTTTCAAAAACACGCGAACTCTGAGGTTCAAAAGTCGCCTTAACAATTACGTTTTTCGCTGCCGTCAATCATAATTTCGATCACAAGGAACGAACCTTGAAATTCAGAAACACACAAAACGGATCGAAATCCACCAATCACCAATCACAAACCATGACCTTTTGAACTCGTTGAAGTAAACTTCTGTTTCCTATGAGGTCCGCTAAGATGATTGACGGCAGCGAAAAGCGCAAACGTCAGTTAGCTTTTGAACTTCAGAGTTTGCATGTTATTGAAAACTGCAGTAATATTAAAAAAAAAATAGGTCCGCAATGCGTACATGTGTGGCTTACTAGACCACGTGACAGGCGCTCGACTCTCGTGGACAAATAAATAAATAAATTTGGTCTCAGCATAATGTGGCTATACACTTCGTGTAAGCCACACAAAAACAAACAAACAAGAGTACCTGAAAAGCAGCTATCAACTCCTTGTCACTGAAGAGATCCATTAGTATCGGTATCTGATCACCTAAAAAGTGAAAATCCGATCAGTTGATCAAATTCACGTAAACTGCCTTGAACATTCTCTAGGTGACAGGGTAGTCAAAGGGTATAAGCGTTCCACCAGGGCATGTTATTGGTTTTATCTTTTGCCCTTTTTCCCCTGTTATGTACTTTCTCTTATATATTTATATTTGCCGTATGAAGAAATGAAGTAAATAAAAGTGAAAGATAAGCGTCGAGCATGTTGACAGATATCCAGGATCAATCACAGTAAATTTTTTTACGCTTGTAGTTTACAAGCTGAACTCTTGTACACAATAGTCAGTCTGATTGGGTATGGCGACCAGAGAGCTCAAACTCTGAAGTGACAGGGTGGAAAGGTCAACGCACTATGTCAACAGGTAACTCCGCGCTACCCTCGTTTCGCGCGCACGTCATATCTCCTCTTCTTATCGTGAAAGCAACAGGTCAACGTGAACACAAAAGTCGATTGATCAAAAATGTGACACAAACAGCGCTGATAAACATGGTAAGCCCTGCATTTTGATAGTAAAATCTTAACGTTTCGTAAGCTAAGCAACACACAAAAGTCGATTGAGGCCATGTCCACACTGATGCGTTTTTGTTTGAATGCGTTTTCGATAGGTGTAAAAACGCATCGATTGATCTGCGTCCACACTGATACGGATGCCGTAGCGTTTTCAATACGATTCACTTTCAACAGCGTTTTCAAAAGGATCCGTTTTCGATGAAAACGCTCAGCGTTTTCGAGCGTATCAGTGTGGACGGGAGGCCAAAACGCATACATATTAATGCGTTTTCAAACAACAACGCATCAGTGTGGACATGGCCTGAGTATCGAAAGAGAGCCCTTAGAAGAGGAAAATAAAAACAACGCACAGAGTTTCACCTACCTCCTGTGACAGACTCAGGAAATACTCCGGCTTCTCCAAAACCGGAAAATCCGGTACCTTCCGGAAATCCTTCAACACCAACAGGGAATCCCCCTATATTCCTAGGAAAACCCTCTGGAAACCTGTCAACCATCTGCGCCTAAAATTAGAGTTAATAAAAGATTCACTTTACACCATTTTCCATAGCAATATTTTTAAAGAACTACACCATAAGCCTTTTAGAGACATCACAGCCAAGCCGGCCACTTGCTGAATAGAACAGATCAGCACTAGGGGCGGTTACAGCCAGAGTTCGTTACGTCCCTAGTGTTTCTTTAACGTCCCACAGAATTAATTGTGAAGAATTGTGAGACGAGACCTCCGGATTATCGTCCTTATCCGAGAAGACTAGAAAGTCTAACCATTTCCACCAAAGGAAACCAACCAAAGGAACCAAAGGAACCAAAGGAAGCACATTCTCCTCAGTTATTTAAAGACCCTGAGTGTTGGTCCGGCCGGGGATTGAACCCACGACCTCCCGCACGGTAGTCCAGCACTCTACCAACTGAGCCAACCGGTCGGCGGTTTAACAACTCCACGATAACCTCAATAGACCTGCACAGAATAACGACACCATGAACGTGGAATGTAAAGCATCACGCAGAAGTACAGCTTCAAATGGATCATATTGTTGTTTTGGTTTGAAACACCTCCATCGAAAAGAAATTCCGCATGATCAAAACCAATGAATTCGGCCTTAACTTGGTCTTGAGAAATTACCTTTTGTAATTCGATAGCCATCTTTAAATCCAGTAACGCCGTGTTTTGGCTATTGATCTGTTTTATTATTAAGTTAAGGGAAATCCTCCTAAAAACCGGGTCCGGTTGTTCGAACGCCGATAAACTTTATCAGCCCAGGATTAGCGTGAACTTCGGTTCCAGTTTTTAACTTTCATCCCTCAGCTTTGTTTTCTAGAATTGATTTCCTCTAACCTCGAATTTTGCAGAATATCAGCGTTGAACGACGTTTGGAGATAGAGAAATAAACTCACTGGTTAATTTTCAATCTTGGATTATACTTAGCATTAATCGGCTTTCGAACAACCGGGCCCGGATGAAAAGGGCAAACCCTGAACTGTAACATGAAAAGAGCTTGAATATTGCAATATAACAGACCAGTTCATACCTAGAGGACCCTGGGGGCATGATGAAATGAAGAATTTAGGGCTCTCTCGATCTCGACCTAACATATGACTTCAAAGGCACTAAAAGATAACTTTGGAAACCGTAACCAACTGAAATTCCTTTCTTTAAACATGATTTCCCCCTTTTTGTCTGTATTTTCTTTTCGATTGCTGAATAGGCGAATGCACGGCATTAACACAACGTTTTGTAAGGTATACCTATACCCGGAAGTTATTTAGCTTGGAATTTTCTTACAAGTTTTGCTTTTAGTCTGTTTTCTTTAAATCGGATCGTACCGCTGTTACTGAAAGTTAAGCCTGGTTCACACTTGCGACATAACGACATAACGGGAAGGTCACGCAAACAAAAAAAAGTACCTCGTGTTGATGTTTTATGTCTCTAGTGTGAACAACATAACATAACGACATAGTAGGAACATAATAACATGAACATATCGGCATAGGGATAAAACTGATCTTTTCTTTATGTCATTACGACTATATTGTTATGTCGATATGTCACAAGTGTGAACCAGGCTTTATGAAGCGTGACATAAATAAAAGGATACTGTCAATCCTTTGTCACACCAGGTGACGGCTTCTTCGTGTCGTCCCAGCTTCACACAAGCATCCGCCGCTGATAGATATAATCTTAAAGTCAGAAAAGCTGGTACTGATGGCCACGGTAAATTCCAATTATCATTCGCAGTCAGATCAAAATAAGAGAGATGTAAGCAAGTTCACCAAGATGGAAAGAAGCCAAGGGAGGGGAGGGGGGCATGAATCAAAATACGGGGTTCATTTTTCTCAGGAATACTCTGGTTATTATGTCCTAAAAAATAAAGAGAGGGGACCGAGCCCCCGCGGTCCCTCCCCTGGGTCCGTTGGGGTGACGGACCCGCGGACCCAGCCCAACCTTACTTTCAGAGAACCGACGTTTTCATCCAGGTGATCTTCGCTGACTACAGTACCTCCGAGCCTGTTTAAAAGTAAGACCCAAGTTGCAAATGAAGCAAGTTTATGATCGGACAGAAAACCTCACCCTTTTCCATGGGTTTGATTAAGGTTGGTTGGAGATTAGTGGCTTCTCTTGCATCGTCAATTGTATCTTGATAATTGCCTAGAACGATTAAAAGGAAAGCATCACATGAGGTTGAGCTGCAATAAGCGAACAGCCAAGAACGCCAAACCTTTGACGGAAAGACCACTCCGGTCCTAATAAACTGACGTCAAAATGTTAGACAATTTCTCTACATTTAATCCTAATGTCATACTAAAATGTGAAGAATAGTCTACAAAAAAATGGAAATCGTTTTCACGTATTTCCGCTTTAAAATTTTCTGTGTGCAACCATTTGGGACTTTAAGGGAAACACAATACCAGTACAGCTTTGTCAGAGGGCGGAAAATCGTGTGTTGATCGCATAATTGGCCAACCCCCATAACGTCGCGAAATCTAACATAGCGGCGCGCGGGGGTTAAAGGCAAAAACAGACGTGAATAAATAAAGTTATTGGCTGGAAACTATAATTTTCCTGTTTTCAGATGAAATTCGACAAGATACCTCTTTCAGCATCACATTTCTTTAGGGATGTTGGTTTCCTCTGATGTAACGTACCTTGAAAAAAATTAGCGGTTGCCCTGTTGCTGTACAGTTTAGCGTTCAGCTCGTCATCTTTACAATCAACTTTTAATCCTTCCGTATAGAAGTGTATCGCATTGTAATAGTCTTTTTGATGATAACTCGCATTCCCATCATCTTTGTAAACCTCCGCTATTGCTATATAACATAAAAGGAATGTTCATGAAAATATGCTGTTAACATGTGCTTACATCTTCTTGGGGGGGGGGGGGGGGGGGAGATTTCAAATGGCTGGCGCATAAAGCTCAGTTCTTTTGGATTTTATGTCTCATGGGCTTCTTCAGCTCTGTTGGTAACAATATTAACAAAGGCCAGTTAAGTTAAACAGAAAACAATGGAACATGAACTTTAAAGATTAACCAGAGGCACACACTTTGCTGTTCAACCTAATATACCGCATTTAGCTCACTTTCCGTATGATTCATTTTAAATTTATATCTAATAAAACTCTGTCATTGGTTATTTGTGTCTCATATCTTTCATTTTTTGGCCTAAACGTTTCTCACCTCTCTTGGTGTCATCATCAAAATCCGCTTCTCCTCCTTCTTCAGTTATGACATCACCTTCTTGTTTGGCTTCCTCTGAACTACCCGCTATGAATGACGGGAAACTGACTTAACAAAGGTCAGTTAGGTAAACAGAAAACAATGGAACATGAACTTTAAAGATTAACCAGAGGCACACACTTTGCTGTTCAACCTAATATACCGCATTTAGCTCACTTTCCGTATGATTCATTTTAAATTTATATCTAATAAAACTCTGTCATCGGTTACTTGTGTCTCATATCTTTCATTTTTATTTTGGACTAAACGTTTCTCACCTCTTTTGGCGTCATCATCAAAATCCCCTACTCCTCCTTCTACAGTTATGACATCACCTTCTTGTCTGGCTTCCTCTGAACTACCCGCCATGAATGACTGGAAACTAACTGACGTTACTGAATATCAGTACAAACATCAACTGTCAGTCATTCTGACACTTCATTACCATTACCGATCAAATGACTCGTTGACAATCATACCATAATACAAGAACAGCTATCAGCAACTTGTTTTTCTTCGCCCGCGGGTTTACATTGTTTCAAAATTTGTTTCCTATCGTCGTTTTCCATGGGCTGTCACGCATTCACAGGAAAATCACGCTCACTTTTCAAAGCGACCGAAGTCCAACAGAATTTTAAATTGTCTGAATCGTAAATCCACGATTCAGGCCCGGCGTAGCAAATTGTCTTAATACTTATGATAAGCGTATAGTACTAATAGGCATGAAATCAGCTTAAACAGTTCTAGTTGTCAACAACAATCCAATAAACATAGCTCGGTAATGAATACACCGCCTATAAACAAGTTGACAATGAAATCGAAACTTTTCAGTTTGTGGTTTCTGACTTGTTCAAATCATTCTACTTCTAGCTGCCAATAGTTTCGACTTCTAAAACAACCAATTGCAAGAAAAAGCACAATAATGCACAATCTCTGAGTATAGAAACCAGAATGAATCAAATCACAATGTTTCGATAACGAGTCGTAGTCCCGGCGTTAGCCATGACTGCAGTGACCGGTAAACTGAATATAACTTTTCGCTTCGCTTAATTTTCTGCTCTTAATTAAATCCACCTTCCCTGATTAAAAGCAGTTTGAGGACAGCTATTGGAAGCTCTTTTTGAAACACAAGAATTACACATCGAGATCAAATTGCCGAAGTCAGGATTGAATACACAAACCGCAACCGAGCTGCAGTAAGCCTTTCACCTGATGAATGGTATCGACCCAGACGGAATCTCAAAATTGGTATTGGGATGTTAAGGTCTTAGTTCTATCGCTCGTGAACAAATAAAATGACATTGCTTAAATCAACAAATAAATTTCACAAGCTTACCTGATGATCTACAGGCTGTGAACACGACAGTGCAAAGAACTGAAATTATATGTCGTGACGTTACAACCGGAAAATAATTCTATTCGGGTTTTTTCCCTTTCACTTGTTTCAGTTCCTATAAACGTCGTGACCGGAAATTGAAAGCGGTTCCAAAAAACGTCCCTGACAATGAACCCAAACTATTACTCTGACATAAGCAAAAGCAAAGTCGAAGTATTTTCGATTCTCACTTGAAAACTGTTGCTTCTATCAGGAAGAAAACTTTCACTGAAATAGAAAATTCCAAGAAAGCAGATATCCATTTTTAGCAACACAGTGTGACGTTATTGGTCGTCACAAAAATGAAACTGAACTCGAAAACAAAACAAAAATCCAAGGGGACGTAATCGCTGCCTCTTCTTATACAACGGTGGGTGAAATTTGCCCGAGATGGCCTCGACTCCATTCTACTCTCTTTCGGACTATTTCTCTCTCTGTTTCGTTCTTTTATAATTTAGATCAATAATTCTACTAAAACTTAGGAAACTGGGAGATGAAAAAATAAATAAATAAACATGGAGCAGGCTGCCCTCATGGGAAAATTCCTGTGAATGTTGTATCCCAGTTAAGCGCCACTATTGAGCAAACCATTCACTTGCCTGGTTAATAAAGCACTCCTGCTTTCTGTTTCTGTTGTTGCCCTGGCTATTTCGCTTGCTGCCCGCAAGCAAATGACATTAAATTCTCTACTCCCATTGCAAATGCTGCTGTCCCGTTTCTTTCCCTTCTTTGCATTCCTTTCAATTTTACGTATCCCGTGTCCCATACTCTCCTTGTCCCACTTTCCCCAGTCCCCGCTCCACCTTATTGTAGCGAACCAATTACAGGGACCCACGTTGAGAAATGACGTTGCACATCGAGAACCAGGTGAGCTGGGAAAAGCACTATATCGGGATATAAAGAGATTAAGGAGTGGGTTCCAATAGATGCTTACCTTCATACTGGTTTCAGTAGTGTACACTACAATCCCCACTACTCCCCTCTCAGAATATAATTAAAGGGGTAGGGATCTCACGACCAGAACTTTCCACCCAGAAATAGCGTTGCGGTAGCTATTGTGTGAACATTTCCATGGAGGAAGATGACTACTTTCGGTTCGTAATACGATTTCGGGAGATATAGATTCATCTTGTAAAGCATACCTTCCAGAGAACAGTTCTGTTGATCCTTTCAATAAAAATGTTTTTTCAAGCACTTCAAGGAGTGGGTTATGTAATCGTTGGAAAAAGAGGAATCAAGATGTGCGAAGGAAAGTAATTTTTCACAGTCCAACTGTATAGCGCTTAACGTTTTATTAAAAACTATCTTCTTACTGTATTACAGCAATGAAACGCTTTCTTGAAAATAAACTTTCAAGTTTTAGAAAGAGCCTCGAGGTCAGTTCAGTTTTCAATTCTAAACGCGTGTTCACATGATTGTTCCTGCAGTCTAGAAGCATTTGCGGTGGACGATGGATGGACCAGATTCGTCATATTCCTGCTTGGAGATCCACATCTGTTGGAAGGTGGACAGCGAGGCTAAGATAGATCCTCCGATCCATACAGAGTATTTACGTTCGGGTGGAGCAATGATCTTGATCTTCATTGTGGGAGGGGCGAGAGCAGTGATTTCTTTCTGCATTCTGTCAGCGATTCCTGGGAACATGGTGGAGCCACCAGACAGCACTGTGTTGGCATAGAGATCCTTACGGATGTCCACATCGCACTTCATGATGGAGTTGTAGGTTGTCTCGTGGATACCAGCAGATTCCATTCCAAGGAAGGATGGCTGGAACATGGCCTCTGGGGCACGGAATCTCTCGTTGCCGATGGTGATAACCTGTCCATCAGGTAGCTCGTAGCTCTTCTCCAAACTGGAGCTCGAGGCTGCAGTTTGCATTTCTTGCTCGAAGTCCAGAGCAACATAGCAGAGCTTTTCTTTGATGTCACGCACGATCTCACGTTCAGCGGTCGTGGTGAAAGAGTAGCCACGCTCGGTCAGAATCTTCATTAGGTAGTCGGTCAAGTCCCTGCCGGCCAAGTCGAGACGAAGGATGGCATGGGGAAGAGCATAACCCTCGTAGATTGGAACGGTGTGACTCACACCATCACCGCTGTCAAAGACAATACCTGTAGTACGACCAGAAGCGTACAGGGACAGCACAGCCTGGATAGCAACATACATGGCTGGAGAGTTGAAGGTCTCGAACATAATCTAAATGGAAAATAGAAATGATAGTATTTGATCAAAGGGAAGTCAAGCCTTTTAGCCGAGAATGAATAAAATCGTTAGACCTACGAATAGCATTGAGTGTGGAGGTACATACTAGTAACTCTTAAGCACACTGCAGCTCGTGTCAATTCTATCCATACCGCTTCTAAAGTGGGTGGTTCAAAGTGGATAAAAAGCTAATGCGAAACTGTTCCTTTTCTCTGTAGTATTACCAAGAGTATTACTGAACTTCAGGAAATGGCTTTTATCTTTAATGATCTGATACTTTTCTAGAACACAAAGACAAAATACGAAAACAAAAATAAGCGGTACTTCTTTTGCTTTAGGCCTAACGTTTCTAGTTATTCTGTTAGAAAATGACAATACTTGGTGCAATTTGGTAAAGCGGTGGTTGTTTCACTAAGCGAATGCCCCTCACATTGTGGAATTGATGATACTGGAAATGTGTGCCCATATTTTGTAAGAGATGGTAATAGTTGTGCGAAATAAATTAAGGCTTTTCACATTATGACAGCTGTCATAATTATGTGACATAGGTTTTTCGCCATATCCAAAAATATATTTTCTTTACAAAGTAATTAATATGCATGGAAAGCAAGCATTGTTTCTATAGAGCCCATATGAAAAACAAACTATCCGTTTTCGAGCTGTTGTTTTCAATGAAAATGCAACCAATGCAAACATCTCTTGTTTCAAAGGGGCGCGTCCAGAATGTACATAAAAATAATTCATGTAAAACAAGAATAAGATGAGTTGCAAGGCGTCGGTGCGGTGACATCTTAAATATTTGAATCCACTTTTAGATCTTTTTCAGAGCAAGTAAATTCAATGAAGTTATTGGAGAAAATGCGGTTATTCGGACGTCGAATTTTCCAAAAGCTTCAGGCTATAGAAATCAATTTGGGTTTGAAAATAGTTACTATTCATTGGCGATTCCGCTTCGCCGCGTTTTGAGTGCAAATCTGACCAATCAGGGTATAACATCACCTTATATGGAAATCTTAGTTTGTTGTGGTGTTCGCGCATAAATTATATTCATATTGTCAAAAGAAAAACGATTATTGCTTTCTAAGCCGAACAATATTAAGATTTGCGTTCTTTTTGTGCTGCAAGATTTAGAGAGCGCATTTTCTAATTCGTTGACGGTGGAACTCGTTCTCGTCGCAAGAAATGGTTGCTCAAAATTTTTGAACAATGCGCTGATCAATTCTTAGCTCAACTGCGATATTAAAACCCAGTCTTTCCGTTTCGCATGAAAAAACAAACCAGATTTAACTCATGTATTGGTTTGGAACCGTTAATGCTAAAAGCTCGTTAGAAAATGGCATAATGATTGAATTGCCGGGCGAAATTTAAAATTTTATTTCGCAACGTACACAGCCCTGTCATCTACTGTCGACATACGAGAGATTCAAGTTTGCTAGCTTGGGCGAGTCATCAAACTTTACTTAACTGGTAAAATATTTAACAGTTGGAAAGAGGAAAATTAAACTGATTAAGGTTTTGCAGTAAACAGAATCGAAAGGCAACAGCACAAAATTTACGAACCTGTGTCATCTTTTCCCTGTTGGCTTTCGGGTTGAGTGGAGCCTCTGTCAATAGAACAGGGTGTTCCTCTGGTGCAACTCGAAGCTCGTTGTAGAAGGTGTGATGCCAAATCTGAAATGTCACGTGCATTTATCGTTAGCTCGAACGCTCGATTAAATAACGCTTGTAGCTCTAAAACCAAACTTACCTTCTCCATATCATCCCAGTTGGTTACGATGCCGTGTTCGATGGGATATTTCAGTGTTAAGATACCTCTTTTGCTCTGGGCTTCGTCGCCTACGTACGAATCTTTCTGACCCATACCAACCATCACGCCCTGATGCCTTGGACGACCAACGATTGAGGGAAACACTGCGCGAGGAGCATCGTCTCCGGCGAAACCGGCTTTGCACATACCGGAGCCATTGTCAATGACCAAGGCAGCAACGTCTTCATCAGCCATTTTGGAACGGTGAGTTTTTAAATAAGAACAAACGTAAAGCTACAACCGAACTGTGTTTGAGCTCTAAACTTATGGTAATAATCGTGGGTTGTGCCGCGGTTTAAATAATCCTAAGTACTCGTGCTGGGCTCTGATTGGCTGAAATTTGTCAGCCTGCTTTGCATGATTATGCAGTGAAACCGGGTGGATAGCGACAAATTTGCATATCTCCGTGCAAGCTAAGCTGTATTCACGCTATTTTAAACAATCAAATTGCACACTTTTGGCGTCTAAATGCGAAATTTATGACTGACAAATAGTTAAAAATATTGTCGTTTGCTTGTAAAGGTGTTAAGCTGTTTCCCTATGCCCCTGAGCAAGTGAGACTCAATTACCTAATATGGGCATGTTTAGAGTGTGGTTTGAATCCAAGCGTCATTTTCTTGTGAATTCTCAGGTGTTACGAGACAACAAAAGAATTACTCCCTTTGTTTGCGTAGTTCGCGAGTGTTCATACTCTACAAAATCCAGCGAGTCACTCGTCAATCACTTCATACTCATTAAATGACTTTTGTGGATATATATTTTTTTTGCATGTCAGTAGCAAAATCCTATTAAATCGTGATGGTGATCAACATCCAGATTCCCCCAAACTGTGACAAGCTGAGGGGCGGAGAGGCCACCCTGAAAGGATGTGAACAATACTTATCATCTCCGACATTTTAATGTATAAAAGCGTGGCAGTATGACACCTGAACTTAGATAAAAATCTTTCAACATTTTAACAACTTTTGGCTGAGGCTCAAAAACCAGGAAATTGAAAGAGAGTGGATGTGCTTGACCGGGTTATCTTTAATATCAAAATAGCGTTTACACTTCATATGCCTGGATGAACTGTTGCTATGATTGCTCCATAAATTCATTCCATCCTCATAGAGATAAAGTAGAACAAACCGAGACGAAGTAGACTGAAAGGCGTTTGATCTGTGGTGTTAAGCGGAAATAAGCGGCCTAAATGTTTACGTCAATTTCCGGTTCAAGATGTTGTCTTGAATCAAAGGAGATGGGAGACTGAGGAGCAGCCCTAACCCTTGCGATAAAACATTATACTGTCCCCACCCCCGAGTGTGTTTTTTCGACCGCCGGTGAGGGATTGCTTCTGCGCTGAATACTGAAAGGAAGTGATACAAGGGAATCAGCAAAAGGGTAAGTTTTTCATTGAAGATTTCCTTTCCTTAGCTTTGTTTCTAAACAGGATGGATCCAGTACTTGGTTGTTGCTACATAAACGTTTTGCAAATCTTTGCAATAATGAATTTTATTTATAATCCGAGAAAACGTGAGATGCGTCATTTCGAAAGCAAAACTGAGTGCAACATTATAAGCTTATTACTTTGGGTTTTATCGAAACATATTGCTATTCGAGAGTCCACACGATCTTAATATTCT